>OX463854.1:38070257-38161194 GCA_949825065.1 Odontocerum albicorne | reverse complement strand
AAACCGCAGAAAACTTATCAAGAGAAGAAGAATGACGAAGAAACCTTAGCAGATCTTCCGATATATAATAGTTACACATTCGTCTTAAGGTATAGTGTAGTTTGTTATGTGTGCAGTAAAGACCAGCAAATGCAAATCTTTATTATAAAACCCCACCCTTCTTCTCCCTGGCTCCATCCCAACTCATTGTCTGCGAAGACTGTTGGAGTCAGCTCTCCTCGTCCTCAGGTTGTATGCTCTTCTGTCCCGGACTACGTCCCCCAGGCCGTGCCTCTGCATCAGGTTATCTTTTTGCACCACCCATGAATTGTTTGGTCTTCCTCTGGTTGTTATTCGAGGAAGATCCATGGAGATTGCCTGGTTCACAATGTGATCGGGTGCTCTGCGTCCAACGTGCCCATACCATCTCAATCGCCTCTCCTCCATCTTGCTGTTGATGTCTGTAACACCTAGGCTTCCACGAATGCGTGAGTTTTTTATTTTGCCTCTTAGGGACACACCAGCTGACCATCTTAGCATGCGCATTTCAGCAGTTTCTAGTTGCCTAGAGTAAGAATTATACATCGTCCAGCATTCGGAGCCATAGAGGAGTGCGGGTCTGACAATCGTTTGGTATACTTTTCCTTTTAACTTTACTGGCATTTTCGGATCACATAGAACTCCCGTCATTGATCTAAACTTCATCCATCCCACACTAATTCTATGTGTTACATCTGCTGCACATCCTTCATCGCTATGGATGAGTGACCCAAGATACTTAAAGGAGTCACAATTTGGTAATGTTTCTCCATCCATTTGCATTACGGGAAAAAAAAAATTCATATATTTATATCTTTAACATATAGCCGTGCAAGGAATCACCCTCTGTTCTACATACCAACTTACAGGACGAATATCATGGCTAAACACTCAGTCACGCGTGGTATAGATATTTAATCAAATGAATGACACCGTTGATATATTATCGGCACCGCCTAGCAGTATGAGAAGAATTCTGGCCGATATTCTTCCTAACGAATAAGCTAACGCTAGAAGCAGACCGTCTTTGTGTAACAGGAGAAATCCGTAACACTAGAATGCAGGCTATTCCATGTCACAGGACCAAAAACGGCAACATAATACTCCAACCTATTGGATTGACTTAGAACATTTAATTTATTAGATGAAGAAAAATTCGACCTATACGTTATACTTCTCTCCGAAGGGACATCTTTCAGACACATATTCGAAAGATACAATGGAGATATCCCATCTAAGAAAAAAGTATGATGGAGAACGTGAAAAAACAGGCTCTGTCACTGAAGGGAGATGTAGTATTTTTAATTCACTTTTTGAAGGACGTTAACCACGGTGTTAGTCTTATATCTTGTACTGTAAAAGTCGGTATACTGTAAATCTCGTATAGACTCTATATGTAACAATGTTGGATATACGAGGTGTATCCAGAAAGTAAGTGTATTGAGGCTCTCACGACCGAATGGATTTTATTTTCAACATGTTGGCTACACTTCCGTGTAGCCTGACCCTTCCCCTCCGCAACGAGACCGGTTCGAGGTCACTACGTTGAGAAGTGTCGACGCGACAACACGTTTCGTGAAAAATGTCAATCCAATCTCCCGCCAAGTGCGAAATTTTGTAAAAAGGCAAGAGTTTTTGAGGCGCTGCAAACTCCATGGAGATGAATTTCTCCGCTCCATCGTTACTGGAGATGAAATTTGGGTTGCACACTACACGCCTGAAACCAAAAGGCAGTCTCAACAGTGGCGTCACACCTCTTCGCCCTCCGCCAAAAAGTTCAAAACCACAATTTCAGCCAAGAAAATCATGGCATCCGTGTTTTGGGACTGTCAAGGCATAATTTTAATTGAATATATGCCTCAAGGGGAGACCATCAACTCTGCAAGATACTGTGAGACCCTAAAAAAAATGCGGAGGGTGATTTAGAACAAGAGGAGAGGCATGCTGACAAAGGGAGTCTGCCTGCTGCATGATAATGCCAGACCACACACGGCCAACGCCACGAAGGAACTGCTCGCCTCGTTTAAATGGGATGTCCTGAACCATCCCGCGCATTCCCCTGACCTAGCACCTTCAAATTACTATATCTTTACATCCCTGAAGCTGCACATGGGTGGAAAAAGGTTTTCAACCGACGAGGAGGTAAAGGAGGAGGTGGAGAAGTGGACGGAGGGGTCGGCGGGAAACTACTTCGAGGAAGGCATCAAAAAGTTGATACCTCGCTTCACCACCTGCATTGAGAGGAATGGCGACTATGTCGAAAAATAGCTTACATATGTACTACGGTAACCACATAATTTTTTTGTTTAAATAAAAAAAATTGTAACCTACAAAAATTCAATACACTTACTTTCTGGATATGCCTTGTATAATATATACTTGTAGTGTGAAAATTTTGATATTCACGTAATGTATTAAAAAGGGTACTCCTCCACGTTTCATTTATACTTTATTGACTTATTACTCGTCATCTCGCGACGGAAGCAAGCCGTAACAAATTTGATTTGGACTCCACGTGACGGCTGAACGAGGCGCCCCCTCACTATTCGGCGCCCCCTTTGTATTCCGCGCCACCGCTCGACACGTGTGATTTCATGTCCTCCGCCACGTTACGGCGGATCCGGTGGCCTGGAATAATTCATGCCAGTGAAAACCCTCCCAGTGGTTATTTGTAGGGATGAGTGATATCGGATATTGATGACAAATCGAATTTCTAGAAAGAACTGTGCCAAAAGCAGATCAAATGTTATAAAAAAATGTGTCTTACGAAGAATATTTGGTATTATAATGTATGTTAAAGTAAGAATTGAACGAATTATGTATAAAAGATTTATTATATACTAATATAATAACTAGAATTAGCTAAAAGCAGGGTTTTGGTTGGACTCGCTGTTTTGGAAGTGGGCAACCCTCTTCAAGTTCAAAATGTTTTTGAACTAAACATCACTTAAGTGTTAACATACTATGTAAGTCCAGAAAGTAAGTGTACTGAATTTTTGTAGGTTACAATTTTTTTTATTTAAACAAAAAAATTACGTGGTTACCGTAGTACATATGTAAGCTATTTTTCGGCATAGTCGCCATTCCTCTCAATACAGGTGGTGAAGCGGGGTATCAACTTTTTGATGTCTTCCTCGAAGTAGTTTCCCGCCAACCCCTCCGTCCACTTCTCCACCTCCTCCTTTACCTCCTCGTCGGTTGAAAACCTTTTTCCACCCATGTGCAGCTTCAGGGAGGTAAAGAGATAGTAATCTGAAGGTGCTAGGTCAGGGGAATGCGCGGGATGGTTAAAGACATCCCATTTAAACGAGGCGAGCAGTTCCTTCGTGGCGTTGGCCGTGTGTGGTCTGGCATTGTGCAGCAGGCAGACTCCCTTTGTCAGCATGCCTCCCCTCTTGTTCTGAATCGCCCTTCGCATTTTTTTTAGGGTCTCACAGTATCTTGCAGAGTTGATGGTCTCCCCTTGAGGCATATATTCAATTAAAATTATGCCTTGACAGTCCCAAAACAATTTCGTCAATTTCGTCAGTCACAATTGAAGGTCTTCCACTCCTCTGATCATCATGCACAGACGTACGACCATTTTTAAACTTGCGACACCACTTGTACACACTCGTACGATTCATAGCTTTATCACCATATGCAGTTTTCACCTCATTATAAACCTCAACCGGAGGTTTTCCCTTCCAAACGAGATAACGGATGACGCCGCGTATTGCACACTAGGCGGGAGATTGGATTGACATTTTTCACGAAACGTGTTATCGCGTCGACACTTCTCAACGTACTGTCCTCGAACCGGTCTCGTTGCGGAGGGGAAGGGTCAGGCTACACGGAAGTGTAGCCAACATGTCGAAAATAAAATCCATCCGGTCGTGAGAGCCTCAGTACACTTACTTTCTGGATACGCCTCGTACGTTATTTCTGTCAAACACAGAGACTTGAAAAGTTGGAATGCTACATAATACGGAAAATTTGAATATTGTATTATATTTATTGAAATTTCGGGTAAATAATTGTTAACTAATAAAAGTTTCACTTTTTGCCTATTATTTGTATCGTTGAAAGTTTCGTCGAAAGAAGTGCTAAATTTGTGAGGTTATTTTAATAACCGACTGTTCCATTGCGTAAACTAACTTTTCGTAATCAAATGTAATGATTGATTTTGTTTATTACTTGAAAAATGTGTTCCACACATCTATTTGCATGTGTTGTATTCTTGGAGGAAAAAACGTTCACAAACTTGGAGCAAATGTGGATTTTTTGAGGATATAGTTGGATTTCGCTTCGCTCGTCCATAATTAACGAGTTTGATTCGACTTTTTAATTATCTATGAGCTACTAACAAAGCAAATAATGAAATGCTAACAAAAGAAATATTAATTTAGGAAGTTTGTTCTGCAGTGATGTGTTAATTTGCTATGAAAAGGCCATCCAACATCTGCGATTTTCGTATTTTTGTGTTCCGATTACAAATGAGAATGTCGAGTCAATGTTTTATCTGAAGTGTTATATTTTCACGTTAAAATCTGTATGAAGTTTTAAATGACTTAGCTTTATTTCAATTGTATCATAAAGTGTTGATAGTTTTCTTCTATGGGCTATATACGTATGTTATGCAGACATAAGAATTCTTTAACTCATCATGACGGGAGAAATCGCGGGTCACTAGAGAATCAAACAAAGTATCTAATGTACAATATTCATATATAGTCAAATAGTTGAGTAGGTTTTCCTTACCGACAGTAGCAGTATAACCAAATATGGATGAACAAAAAGCGATAAAATCATCATCACTATCATGCCATGTCTGTATTAGGTAGGAAGATAGAACAGAACTTCACGACATTCTATCATGGCGTACACATTTCGGTTATGTCACGTACATATAATAGGATATACAAGACCCGTGTCCACCCCATAATGACATACAGCATAGAGTCCAGAGCCGACACTGTCAGAACCAAAAATCTCCTTCGAACCAGCGAAATGAAGGTACTCAGGAGTATCGCTGGCAAAACCCTTCGTGACAGAGTACGAAACACAGAAATCCGAAGGATGTGCGAAGTTGAAGATATTGTCAGATGGGGACGACAGAGAAGAAGGTTCTGGAACGAACATGTATCCAGAATGGCGGAACCAAGAGCTATAAGAATGGTCAGGGGCAGTATCCCCCAAGCAAGCAGACCTCCAGGACGACCTCCCAAAAGCTGGAAAGACAGCTGGCAGTCGATGTCATAAGAGGGAAACGATGATGCAGGACCACAACAGGCCTAAAAGAAGAGGAAGAAGCAGAAGACATATAGCTTGTTATACAGACTCTTCTAGTATATGAGATTTTCACTATGTTTTCAGAATTTGATTTATTTGGTTGCACCACATTTTAAAATTGTCTTCCTAACCTTATTAGACACTTGATTGCACGATTTCAATATGGCGTTTCAAGTTTCGATTTACATTTTTGATAGAAAATAAAAAAGTGCAATATTATACTAACAAAACAAAAATAACACGAAAAATAAATATAAATTTAGCAAGTTTATTCATGACCAGGAGAAAGAAAGGGGGAAAGAAAGGGAGAATGAAAAGATCTTTTGTACAACGCGTGTATATTATATTTTTTTTGTAAATGTTCAATTTATCTTCTTTCTACTCGATAGAACTATCCATGATATAATATCTCCTTTTTCAACTTATGTACCACACTCTCTCATTCCGCATTCAGTTGTAACTTAATTTAGAATAAATCTTGTAGAAATTGATTTCTCGGTCCGATTATACCCAACACTAGTTTACGCCTTTATTGTTTGGTTTGGCGACATTGAGATCATTTCGCACGGTCATTTGTGAAAACAATGTCATTATTAATGAGCGTTTTTACGGAATTTATAGTTTGAATAGAAATATATTTGATCTTAAATATGCGCCGTTTGAATTGTTTATCTGTCTCGCCCTTGGCGCAATCTTTTATTTGGTTTTCTTTGAATTTCAATGTTTTCTTTAGTTTACTTTGAATTTCAATGTTTTCTTTAGTTTACTTTGAATTTCAATCATTTCTTTGGTTTACGGTGAATTTCAATGGTTTATTTAGTTTAATTTGGATTTCAAACTTTTCTTTAGTTTACTTTGAATTTCAAACTTTACTTAAGTCTATTCGAAATTTAATATTTTCTCTAGTTGACTCTGAAATGGAAACATTCGTGTTGTTTATAGACAAAAATATCTCTTTTAAATAAATAATGAAATGCTATTGGGTGTTAACATAACTTGTTTCCTTCTTTTCCAATTTAAAAATGAGCATCAAAAGTAAAACAAAATGGTAAATGTTATACGTCATTCGAAAGAAAATTTTCTGCTCTACAAGATATTGTGTTTGCTTTTACGTTACATATATTATTTTATTTGATTACAAGCCTTAAAAATGGAATGTTAAGTAGACGAAAGTTAGCATTTTCGACACCTCCTTCTGATTGCGTTCAATCGAGGGAATAAAGCTGCCAAAGCTGCTCGCGATATTTGCGAAGTGTACGGTGAAGATGCTATGAATGTCCGCTTTGGCAGCTTTATTCCCTCGATTGAACGCGAACAGAAGTATGTGTCGAAAATGCACACTTTCGTCTACTTGACATTCCATTTTGAAGGCTTGTAAACAAATAAAATAATATATGTAACGTAAAAGCAAACACAACATTTTGTAGAGCAGAACATTTACCATTTTGTTTTACTTTTGGTGCTCATTTTTAAATTGGAACAAAACGGACATAACTTATGTTAACACCTAATACATAAAATTATGACCTCCGTGGTTAAGGTGTTAGATTTTCCACTTGCGGGTCTAATAATTTTAGTAAAAGGACAATTTATATAGCGCCGTTTAGAGATCAAACTCTCAGGATTCGAACACACTCATCAAGATAAGATATTTTGATAAGACCTTCCAAAAATGATTGTCTTTAAATGTTTCCTAAAGCTACACACGCCACCTTACACTAGAGAACCTAGGAAGCGAACCTCTGACAATAGGAAGCGACCATTCCACATGACAGGACCAGCAACGGTAAAAGTATCTATCATAACATTTCACCCTATTGGATTGATTTGTAACAATCAATTTATTTTTGTTTCGGGTTTGATTCCCGATGGTACCTAAAAAAGGGTTCCATTCTGATAAGGGTTCGTGCATACATACATTTTAACACGCTGTGTCATTGTTGGAGTAGGCAGAGAGGATAGGGCGCCAAACTTTCCCATCTCGACACACATATTTAACCTCTTGCACATACGTACACCTTTTCATACAACTACGATAAATCTTAGTTCTCATGTTTCCTTATTTCACAATATCAAGCATTTGATGTTACCATACTTTCACTGGTCTTTCTCTAGCACGCATAACACTCGGTTTTTAATCACATTGGCACTATATATTTGTTTTGTTAGTCTTTCTTTATTCATTTGTTTCATATGCCCAAACCATCAGAGAGTGCTCTTTTTTATCTTATTCAGCACAAGGTTTATGTTGACATTCATATTTATGTTTATATTCACGTTCATATTCATAATAACTTATATTATGAATGTGAATGTATTATAAGGTTTATGTTCACATTCATAATAACTTATATTATGAATGTGAATGTATTATAAGGTTTATGTTCACATTCATAATAACTTATATTATGAATGTGAATGTATTATAAGGTTTACGTTCACGTTCACATTCATAATAACGTCGTTCCATTTTCTTTCATACATAGTTTCCCCATGTTGTATCAATGCACGAATTTCTACAGCAGTCATTTTATTTTCCAGCGCCACTTTTCACTCCCATATATTAAAGTTGGTACTAAAATATAATACTATTATGGACTATCATCTAAGCAGATTTTGATACTTTTATCTTTTTCGAGTATATACATACCATACACGTATGTTTTAATCTTAACTCTGTCCTACTCTTAACCCTTCCTGTCCTGTGATGTGTAACTAGTACACATTGCTTCTAAAAACTTTAATATCTCTAGAAATATAATAAACACTGGGTTCAGATTTTAGGTATTCTTCCGTAATACATTTACGCATTGAATGAAACAATAATATTAATAATAATTAGCATTTATCGGCCACATCAGAGATATTTTGTGAAAATCGGGAATAAATTCACCAATACAATCAAATGTGTACCAGTGTGTGACGTAAGTATATTCATTCTAAAAAACCACTATGGGTGAGGAAACGACGCTTTTCACGTCTCACTCTACTTCGGTATATGGGAACGCAAGAAATAGAATCTCAGTTCGCTCGCTTCTCTCGCTTCAGTAGCTTTCGGGCATTCATTTGAGGTGGTCGCTTCGCCCGTTTTGTGAACGTCGGCCGATGTTTTTTTCATGTTTTCAGCAATTAAATTTCAATTATTATCACTTTTGACTTAAAATTTAATTTATTTAAGCGATTGGCTATGAATATTCATATTTTTTCGATTTTAAATCGCTCATTTTTACATGTGTATTGAATACACAGCACCGGAACGCGCGGGTATTTTTAGCAAAGGAAAAGGTTAACTCCGTCCTCCGTTTTTGGAAAAATCAATCGAACTGTCGGAGTTTCAAGAACCACTGGATTTTACACGAAATTTGCAGTTCATCATTGTTTATATATACAAAGAACCGCACACTTCTTGCGCGAGCTAGTATTGTTGCAAAACTGACTCTTTCACCAGATGTGGACAGGTTTTAATTATTGGGTATTATCGGAAATCAAATTCAATAAACTTCATACCACTGAGGTCACGGAGGTCGCTATAATTTAATCAAAGGTCAAGTGCTGACACAGCTGATGTTAACACAGCTGTCTGAGAATTTTATATTAGTCATATGGAAGACTAGCCACGTAAAAATTATAAGGTAGAAAGAAATAAATTGTTTTCCCATTCACTCTCTCCATATTCCTAAACCGCCTTAACACTGCTTTCTTCATCTTACTTTTTTTAAATAGATATGACCGAAGTCATAGGTATCCTTATACCCCTAATACGAGGCGGAAAAAATGCCTGTGTCATTCAAGAGGAGTAGCACAGCGTGGGGTTTGAACTGACGACTTTCCACACGGAAGTCCAGTGTGTTAACCGCTCGGCCATGCACCTTACTTGAAACATGTATTTTATTAATCCGTTCGTTTATTTTGTGTAAACATATAATTTAACATTTTTATTTGGTGTTCATTATTGTATAGTATGTAGTTATATTTTATATACACATATAATCCAACATTTTTATTTGGTGTTCATTATTGTATAGTATGTAGTTATATTTTATATACAATATAATCCAACATTTTTATTTGGTGTTCATTATTGTAAAGTATGTAGTTATATTTTATTTACACATATAATCCAACATTTTTATTTTGTGTTCATTATTGTATAGTATGTACCATAGTTATATTTTATATACACATATAATCCAACATATTTATTTGGTGTTTATTATTGTATAGTATGTACCATAGTTATATTTTAAATACACATATAATCCAGCATATTTATTTGGTGTTCATTATTGTACTGTATGTAGTTATATTTTATATACACATATAATCCAACATATTGATTTGGTGTTCATTATTGTATAGTATGTACCATAGTTATATTTTATATACACATATAATCCAACATTTTTATTTGGTGTTCATTATTGTATAGTATGTAGTTATATTTTATATACAATATAATCCAACATTTTTATTTGGTGTTCATTATTGTAAAGTATGTAGTTATATTTTATTTACACATATAATCCAACATTTTTATTTTGTGTTCATTATTGTATAGTATGTACCATAGTTATATTTTATATACACATATAATCCAACATATTTATTTGGTGTTCATTATTGTATAGTATGTACCATAGTTATATTTTAAATACACATATAATCCAGCATATTTATTTGGTGTTCATTATTGTACTGTATGTAGTTATATTTTATATACACATACAATCCAACATATTGATTTGGTGTTCATTATTGTATAGTATGTACCATAGTTATATTTTATATACACATATAATCCAACATTTTTATTTGGTGTTCATTATTGTATTGTATGTATTTATATTTTATATACACATATCTTCTTCTTCTTCATGTGTCCTGCCGGGTCCCCCCGACGTTGACGATCACTTGGGAGAAACCTTGTCTGTCCTGGGCAGCACGGAACAGCTCCTCCACACCTCTCATCCCGGTCCATTCTCTAATGTTCCGAAGCCAGGAGTGCTGCCTTCTTCCAACTCCTCTACGACCCTCAATCTTCCCCTTTATGACAAGTTGTAGGATTGCATACTTTTCACCTCTCATTATGTGTATATTTTTACTACTCCGACTTACATTAGTTTGTATCATATTTTTCAATCAGTTGACCTTTCCCTTCAACAGGAAGGGAAAGGTTAACTGACAAAAAAGAAAACCCTGCAGAGCTTGTAACGTATGCCCTAAGCACAAGAAGAAAAGCAAAAGAAAATTTATAATCTGTGTTCCAACAGGATTTTAACCCGCAACCTTCATGTTGGGAGACGGACGTCTTTCCACAGGACACTAGGCTACGGAGGTCGTCAAATTAAAATTATAAAGTATTTTAAACAAATACGAGTATACAAAGTTTCATTAAAGTATTCCTAATTTACTAATGATATTTTAGGCATTAACACTGTAAAGGTTTAAAGATATTGTAATTTGTTTGGTCCAACACTATTTATTCCACTTAAAAAGAGTATAACGGTATAACCCTACCGGTTTCAAGGTTTTCACCTCAACATCAGGGGAGTATAAAATTCAGGGCATTCCTAATATTTAGATATAGCAATTTTGGTTAACCCTTCTTATTATAAGGTTTATGTTCACGTTAACATTCATAATAACTTATATTATGAATATGAATGGATTGCAAGGTTTATGTTCACGTTCACATTCATATAACAGTATAACCCTACCGGTTTCAAGGTTTTCACCTCAACATCAGGGGAGTATAAAATTCAGGGCATTCCTAATATTTAGATATAGCAATTTTGGTTAACCCTTCTTATTATAAGGTTTATGTTCACGTTAACATTCATAATAACTTATATTATGAATGTGAATGGATTGCAAGGTTTATGTTCACGTTCACATTCATATAACGGTATAACCCTACCGGTTTCAAGGTTTTCACATCAACATTAGGGGAGTATAAAATTCAGGGTATTCCTTATATTTAGATATAGCATTGCACTCAACTTTTAATCACATTGGTATTATATATTTGTTTTGTTAGTCTTTCTTCATTCATTCGTTCCATATACCCAAACTATCAGAGAGTGCTCTTTTTCATCTTATTCAACACATAAGGTTTATGTTCACATTCATATTTATATTTATGTTTATGTTCACGTTCATATTCATAATAACTTATATTATGAATGTGAATGTATTGTATTATAAGTTTTATGTTCACGTTCACATTCATAATATGTTAACTTATATTATGAATATGAATGTATTATAAGGTTTATGTTCACGTTCACATTCATAATAACTTATATTATGAATGTGAATGTATTATAAGGTTTATGTTAACATTCATAATAACTTATATTATGAATGTGAATATATTATAAGGTTTATGTTCACGTTCACATTCATATAACGGTATAACCCCATTAAACGTAATAACCCCGGTAAAGTCCCATTAAAGTTTTCATAATTTACTAATTATATTTTAGGCATTTACACTGTAAAGGTTTAAAGATATTGTAATTTGTTTGGTCCAACACTGGTTATTCCATTTTATACGAGTATAACGGTATAACCCTACCGGTTTCAAGGTTTTCACCTCAACATCAGGGGAGCATAAACTTTAGGGTATTCCTAATATTTAGATATAGCAATTTTGGTTAACCCTTTACAAAAATCCAAATTCCTCAAAATAAGTTTAAGTAAAGTAAGTTGTCTTGATTTCGACCGGGTCTTAAAGTGTTAAAACGATAATTTTATAGCAATGCTTATGTAGTACACATGTATTTTGATATCAGAATCTGTAAATTTGTGATGGAACCCATTGTTCCCGATACTAAAACGGCCGGAAAGGGGAGTCATAAATATGTAAAGGAAATCGGCCTCCAAATTTTGAATTATTGATACACATACAGAGTAAGTAGATAGATAAATCTTGCCTTGTACGTGTTTATGCGTTGAATATAAATCTCCAGAACACGGCTAGGTGTATGTGTTGATTCTATTCACTTACAAATATATGTAAATATGTTTATACATCCGTAAACATGTAAATGTATGTGTTGATTCTATTCACTTACAAATATATGTGATGATTCATGTGTTGATTCTATTCATTTACAAATATATGTAAATATGTTTATACATCCGTAAACATGTAAATGTATGTGTTGATTCTATTCACTTACAAATATATGTGATGATTCATGTGTTGATTCTATTCACTTACAAATATATGTAAATATGTTTATACATCCGTTAACATGTAAATGTATGTGTTGATTCTATTCACTTACAAATATATGTGATGATTCATGTGTTGATTCTATTCATTTACAAATATATGTAAATATGTTTATACATCCGTAAACATGTAAATGTATGTGTTGATTCTATTCACTTACAAATATATGTGATGATTCATGTGTTGATTCTATTCACTTACAAATATGTGTAAATATGTTTATACATCCGTAAACATGTAAATGTATGTGTTGATTCTATTCACTTACAAATATATGTGATGATTCATGTGTTGATTCTATTCACTTACAAATATGTGTAAATATGTTTATACATCCGTAAACATGTAAAACGGTTATTCAATTTACATTCATTTATCTTAAGTATTTTTTTTGTTAATTAGCCATGTTATGTTTGTGTTTCTATTGCCTTTTAGATTTTTTTGTTTATTTCTGTTTAATACATACCATTACGTCGTCTCCCGATCGGGGTAGGCAGAAATGAGAGCGCCAGACTTTTCTATCGCGACACACATATTTCGCCTCTTCTAGATTCATACAGCTCCTACGACGTTTTACATTTCCTTATTTCAAAATATTTATTTATTTAAAGGACAGTTTTATAAAGCGCCGTTTAGATAGCAAACTCTCCTCAAGGGCACTCTAACTCTGTACTGGAATCACTTTTACTAAACAAATCGTGTATCGCAGCTTTAACAGTGCCCGAGCGAATCGTGTTTGACATTTTATTTATATACACGTAGAAAGAGGTTTATGAGGCCTTATGTGAAAACCAGGTTGTCTTTTTAAACTGGGTTCCAGCAAGAATCGAATCTGCAACTTCCAGGCCGGAATACAGGCACCTTCCATCAAGGCCACGGCAATACTTGCCTTGCTCTTCCATTACCACGCCTTCCACTCTACGGTATATTTGTTTTGTTAGTATTTCTTTATTCCTTCGTTCCACGTGCCCAAACCATCTCACAGTGCTTTTCTTCAACTTGCTCAACACATTAGCCTTAAGTTCACACTCATCTCTCATCATATCATTCCGTATTCTGTCATACATTGTTTATAATTAATTCTTTTTGGATATTTTTTTACTCCTCCGACTTACATTAGTTTGTATCATATTTTTACTCCTCCGACTTACATTAGTTTGCATCGTAATTTTTACTCCTCCGACTTACATTCGTTTATATCATATTTTTACTCCTCCGACTTACATTAGTTTGTATCATATTTTTACTCCTCCGACTTACATTAGTTTGTATCATATTTTTACTCCTCCGACTTACATTAGTTTGTATCATATTTTTACTCCTCCGACTTACTTTAGTTTGTATCATATTTTTACTCCTCCGACTTACATTATTTTGCATCATATTTTTACTCCTCCGACTTACATTAGTTAGCATCGTAATTTTTACTCCTCCGGCTTACATTCGTTTGTATCATATTTTTACTCCTCCGACTTACATATAGTTTGTATCATATTTTTACTTCTTCGACTTACATTAGTTTGTATCATATTTTTACTCCTCCGACTTACTTTAGTTTGTATCATATTTTTACTCCTCCGAATTACATTAGTTCATATCATATTTTTACTCCTCCGACTTACATTGGTTTGTATCATATTTTCACTCCTCCGACTTACATTAGTTTGCATCATATTTTTACTCCTCCGACTTACATTAGTTTGTATCATGTTTTTACTCCTCCGACTTACATTAGTTTGTATCATATTTTAAGATTAGATTAACCAAAAAAAGTATCTAAACTGTGTCGTTTACGTATTGGAAATTCCGACTCCAGAAATTTTGACTCCAACTTCTATTATATATTGCTTACCATATGCTATGTTTAATTAAGTGGCGTAACTAGTTAAAAATAGTTTTTTTTAGAAATGATGTCGACGGGGATTTCTCATCACACTACGCGTTATTCGTCCTAAACAGTGTATAGTCCATAAATTCATAATGTAATTGATATAACCAAAAAAATTATCAAATGTTAACCAATTGAAGTTGGAGTTGATTTTAAAATAGCATCTCTCGACTTCGACTCCACCGAAAACCAATCGACTCAACGACTCCGACTCCATAACCTTGGTCAAACCAGATACAGTCAAACCTCGGGTCACGAACAAATCAGTTTACGAACACAATTTCCGAACAAATTTTGACTCGACCTGCGTACAATGCCTCGGCTCACGAATTAGTTATAACGGTGCATTACGCAATTACGCATTAGTTGTTCTCAGGTGCGCGCGTTGTGAACATTGTTTGTCGTTGAGTTCGTTGTTCTTGATCCAATTTTTATTTGTTTTTTATATATCTAATATACAGTATATATAAAATATACTGTATATTATAAAAATACTCAAGGGTTGCAAAAATACTCAAGTGGAAGTGGGCTGGACATATCGCCCGAGCAACAGACCATCGTTGGACGTATGAAGTAATCCAGTGGTACCCAATAGGTATAAAAAGGCCTGTAAGAAGACCTAAGGCGCGCTGGGTGGACGAAATACGTAAGCATGCAGGTATTATGTGGCAGCAATGTGCAAAGGACAGGATTTTGTGGAGACAACTTGGAAAGGCCTACATCCTGCAGTGGATGGGTACAGGCTGATGATGATGATATATAAAATATATTTTGCATTAAATTAACCATCATTATGGCTACCAAGAAAATGAATTTCGATTTGCGAACATTTCGGTTCATGAACGGAATCAAAGAACGAACCAAGTTCATAACCCGAGGTACCACTGTATATCAATTCAGTTAACATATTAAACCAAAGGTATTGTAGAATTATACGAATAGATGACAAATCTCCTGGCTCCGCAATATACGTGATTGGACTGATATTGATAAGGAGCGTTGGAGATCTTTTTCGGGTTGCCGGGGGCAAAGATGTCTACTTTCAGGGGATACCACTGTACCACCGTATATGCATGTGGAGTCACTCGGTATTATTCCTCAAGAGTCGTGGAGCATGACTTTTAAGGAACAATGTCGAGTACTGCGGTTTACAGAAAAGGTATTGCGGATGACATTAGGCCCACGACCAAGAGCTGCAGGAGATACGTGGATAATAAGAAGCAATAAGGATATCCGTTCGTTGTCTCAACAACCATGAATCATCAGCAACACAAGAGCTATCCGGTTAGTTTGTATTGACTATATCCACAGAGCAGACAAATCTTCTCAGTGTCATGTCAGGTTCCCCCAACGTTGAATGTCACCTGAGAGTAGATATGTTTGTCTCCGGCAGCCCGAAAAAGATCTCCAATCACGTATATTGCGGAGCCAGGAGATTTGCCTCCTGCCAATACCTCTTCGGCCTTCTATTTTGCCTTGGATGATCGGATGCAGTAATTTGTACTTTGCTCCTCTAAGTACCATACATGACCCAAATAGAATACCTTTCGGATTTTAATATTAGTCAGCAACTCTCTATCAACTTTGGCTCTTTGAAGAACCCTTGTGTTGCTGACCATATCCGTCCAGGGTATCCGTAGCATTCTCCGGTGCATCCACATTTCGAATGCTTCCAGTCGGTTCATACTACCAACTTTGAGGGTCCATGATTCTACTCCATGCAATAACACTGACCAAACGTAGCATTTGACTAACCGTTGTCGAAGTTTCAAGTTTAGATTATCATCGCAGAATACGCTTCTCGTTTTATTAAAAGCTGCACGAGATGATTCAATTCTGCACTTGACTTCGGTTTCTAGGTCGAAGTCTTCAACTAGGATACTTCCAAGGTATTTAAACTTTTTTACTTATCTCTATATCAGCACCGTTCAATGTAAGACGTTCAACAGACAAATCAATAATTCTTTTAAACGCGTGAAAGTCTAATCCCTTGTTCCGACCAGGCAACGACTAACGGACTTTCAGATGCCCATAATAGTCGAATATGGATCAAAGGAAGGCGTAATGGAAGCTTAAGTTCTGCAAGACCTGAGTGGTCATCAGAGGATAAGTTGAATAAAGTGAAATTGCTGTCAAATTTACTATCTTATTTCCATATCTGCATCAAGAATATTGTTATTCTTAATGATCTAAAGCGCATACATCAAGGCGATACACGTGCGTACTTCCTAGAAAACTGGAGGGAGCTATGAACCCTGACGTATTTGGAAGGATATACACAACGTAAGAAAATCCAAGTCAAAACCATCGGGTTTTTTTAACCAATAATATCCCTTGCTTATTAAAAAGGCTAATGAGTAGACTTAATCGCGAGGAATTCCATATATTCATATATCACTGGAGACTATCCATTGTGATACTGGGAAGAGGCGTAACTTTTGATGTCGGACTCACGTTCGTTAACCATGTCTCACGTTTGATATCGGACTGTTACAAACTACTCGGTTTTATAATGAGAATATCAAGAGAAGTCAGCAGTACCGATATCCTTCGAAATTTATATAATTATCTAATTAGAACCAAATTAGCATATGCATCTACAGTTTGGGCTCCTCATCAGCTCTAATATAAACATAATATAGAACAAATAACAAAAAAAATCCTCAGATATCTATGGTACAGAACAGAGGGCGATTACCCAAAATATGCTCACCATGCCGAACTTCTCATGGTGTGTAACTATAGATGCCTCGAAACAAGAAGGCAAGAATCCATTGCGATATTCCTACTTAAGGTTTTTCAAGGTGGCTTTAACTGTCTTGCGATTCTAGAAGCACTAAGTTTATATGTACCTAATACATATAGCCGTGCAAGGAATCACCTTGTAATGCTTCTCTCAGTAAATACATTTTATAACCAACCATTTATTCTAATATCTGCTGTTACTTTTCCATCGTCCATTCCACCATCCGACGTCAACGTGCTTCCAAAATATAAAAAAATCCTCAACTTTCTCTGATGTTTCGATTTTTCCCCATTTAATTTACATAAACTCACCATGCCAAACTTCTCACGGTGTGTGACTATAGAAGCCTCGAAACAAGAAGGCAAGAATCCATTGCGATATTCCTACTTAAGGTTTTTCAAGGTTGCTTTAACTGTCCCGCGATTCTAGAAGCACTTAGTTTATATGTACCCAATAAATATATCATTGCAAGGAATCACCCTCTGTTCTACATACCAACTTACAGGACGAATATCATGGCTAAACACTCAGTCACGCGTGGTATAGAGATATTGAACCAACTGAATGACACTGTGGATATATTCTCGGTACCGTCTAGCAGTATGAGAAGAATCCTGGCTGATATTCTTCCTAACGAATAAGCTAACGCTAGAAGCATACCCTCTTTGTGTAACAGGAGAAATCCGTTCAAAGTGGATAAAAAAAAAGATCCAAACTGCGAATCACGTTATGATATCACGCAAAGTACAGATTAAATATCATTTTAACAAATACCGAAGTAACAAAATATTCAGAATAACGAATATTTTTCTTTCTGCGGTTACTGGTACAGATGTAAGTGGATGTAAATAATATTGTAATTTAATTATTGCGAACGAGCTGACTGAAAAATGCATTATTAAAATGTGTAGTCATCTATAAGTAGGTCGAATGCAATCTTACTTTTGGAGAGCGAAGAAGAAAGTAATAAAAACGAAATGATTCCACCTGATATGAAGGTTTCGCTTTCGAAAGCTATGAATAGGTTGATGAAGTTTCGGGCTTATATAACACAGCCTATTAAAAAATAACACAGCCTATTAAAAATAACACAGTCTATTAAATAAATAACACAGTCTTTTAAAAAATACTATATGTTTACACCTTTTAATTCTGAAATACATATATCAATTTTTTAATAATGTATTTGTCTCTCATATACGAGGCGTATCCAGAAAGTAAATGTACTGAGGCTCTCACGACCGGATGGATTTTATTTTCAACATGTTGGCTACACTTCCGTGTAGCCTGACCCTTTCCCTCCGCAACGAGACCGGTTCGAGGTCAGTACGTTGAGAAGTGTCGACGTGACAACACGTTTCGTGAAAAATGTCAATCCCATCTCCCGCCAAGTTGAATCGAGTGGAAGCCGGGCAAGAGTTTTAGAGGCGCTGCAAACTCCATGGAGATGAATTTCTCCGCACCATCGTTACTGGAGATGAAACTTGGGTTGCACACTACACGCCTGAAACCAAAAGGCAGTCTCAACAGTGGCGTCACACCTCTTCACCCTCCGCCAAAAAGTTCAAAACCATAATTTCAGCCAAGAAAATCATGGCATCCGTGTTTTGGGACTGTCAAGGCATAATTTTAATTGAATATATGCCTCAAGGGGAGACCATCAACTCTGCAAGATACTGTGAGACCCTAAAAAAATTGCGGAGGGCGATTCAGAACAAGAGGAGAGGCATGCTGACAAAGGGAGTCTGCCTGTTGCACGACAATGCCAGACGGAACTGCTCGCCTCGTTTAAATGGGATGTCCTGAATCATCCCGCGCATTCCCCTGACCTAGCACCTTCAGATTACTATCTCTTTACCTCCCTGAAGCTGCACATAGGTGGAAAAAGATTTTCAACCGACGAGGAGGTAAAGGAGGAGGTGGAGAAGTGGACGGAGGGGTTGGCGGGAACCTACTTCGAGGAAGGCATCAAAAAGTTGATACCCCGCTTCACCACCTGCATTGAGAGGAATGGCGACTATGTCGAAAAATAGCTTACATATGTACTACGGTAACCACGTAATTTTTTTGTTTAAATAAAAAAATTGTAACCTACAAAAATTCAGTACACTTACTTTCTGGATATGCCTCGTATATTTAAGAAAATTTAAGTCAAGGGTCTTTCAAATTGAGCGTTTTGTTTTTAATTCAATTTTTTTAAATTCTTGAATTTGCTTTGATTTAAATTTTTTTTATTGGTCATTAAAGTATAATGTATGACATTTAAACACGAAAAACAATATCCGCCAAATGTCCACCTCCTGCAGCTCCACAGTTGTCCACTCTTTTGTCAAATTTTTCGATGATATTTTGGCATAATTGCGGTTCTAACTCATCAATAACGCGAATAATTTCGTCCTTCAAGGCCCATGTTTGGTCAGTGTTATTGCAAGGAGTGGAATCATAGACCCTCAAAGCTGGTAGTATGAATCGACTGGAAGCATTCGAAATATGGATGCACCGGAGAATTCTACGGATACCCTGGACGGATATGGTCAGCAACACAAGGGTTCTTCAAAGAGCCAAAGTTGATAGAGAGTGGCTGACTAATATTAAAATCCGAAAGGTGTCCTACTTGGGTCATGTACTTAGAGAAGCAAAGAACAAATTACTGCACCTGATCATCCAAGGCAAAATATAAGGCCGAAGAGGTGTTGGCAGGAGGCAAATCTCCTGGCTCCGCAATATACGTGATTGGACTGGCATAATGGGCGTTGGAGATCTTTTTCGGGCTGCCGGGGACAAAGATGTCTACTCTCAGGTGATATTCAACGTTGGGGGGACCTGACATGACACAGGGAAGAATAAATAAATATTCCGATTATCTTTAGATGGGTTCAAAAATAATTGTATCTGCAGTGCCGTTTTAGTGCTAATAGAGTTTGTAATGGTATATGACAATAAATAATACCTGCTCTCACCTTATATTATTTTTTAACAACCTTAAATGTGTACATTTTTCAGCACCGCTGTGATTTTTAAATACATTATTCAGCAGTCAATGTGTTAAATGGTGAAGTTCAAACAGTTTTTTTTTAAAAAGCTGAAAAGATAAATCTCGGGCTATCTAAAATTTGAGATAAAATCCTTTACTTTGTTTACCTATTATAAGTTCAAAGGGATCTACAATTCGCTACATTTTCTTCGCTTGTCAGTTACACGAATTAATTTAAATAGAAAACAGGTTCTCATTTTTTTGTTTTTTTTTTTAAATATTTATTTATAAAATTCTGTTTAAGCCAAAAGAAAACTAATTGACAAAAGCAAAGACGTTTTTTACTTACTTACCTTATTTACATGACCAGGGGGTCATGTTGACGAACTTTAATGAATTCAAATCATTTTTGTATTAAGTAGATATCGAAGTATATAAGCGAAATAGTACCAACTCAAAATACAACTTTTTTTATGATTTCACAGTAGTCGCCTTTTATCCGTGAGGAATACCTTCCAGGAACCCTGAAACTGAAACTGAAATCACGGATAGTACCGAGTCCTATACATATACAATACTATGTTCATTTCTACACATGATATATTGTAAATACTTGAAATTAAGTTAAATTATGAAATAAGATATTTTAGTCAGAGGTTTAGAACAATGATTAATAATATAATAAAACAGAACAATTATAATAATATTTCTGTAATAAATTTTATGTTAACCCTTCCTGTCCGATGATGTGTAACTAGTACGCATTGCTTCTAAAAACTTTAATATCTCTATAAATATAATAAATACTGGATTCAGATTTTAGGTATTCCTCCGTAATACATTTACGCATTGAATGAAAAAAATAATATTAATAATAATTAGCATTTATCGGCCACATCAGAGATATTTTGTGAAAATCGGGAATAAATTCACCAATACAATCAAACGTGTGCCAGTGTGTGACGTAGTATATTCATTCTAAAAAAACGCCATGGGTGAGAAAGCGACGCTATTCGCGTCTCACTATCATTCGACTTCGGTTTATGGGAACGCAAAAAAAAGAATCTCAGTTCGGTCGCTTCTCTCTTTTTAGTAGCCAACCGCCTTTCGTTCGAGGTGGTCGCTCCGTCCGTTTTGTGACCGTCGTCCGATGTTTTTTTTTTCATGTTTTCAGCAATTAAATTTCAATTATTATCACTTTTGGCTTTAAATTTTAACTAATGTTAGCGATTGGCTATGAATATTCTTATTTTTTCGATTTTAAATCGCTATCCTTTAACGAATTTATTTCGTCTAGTTGTACCATTGTTGTTTATCATAGAGATTAGTAATTTATTCCGTATCCTTTAATGAATTTATTTCGTCTAGTTGTACCATTGTTGTTTAGAGATTAGTAATTTATTCCGTATCCTTTAACGAATTTATTTCATCTAGTTGTACAATTGTTGTTTAGAGATTAGTAATTTATTATTTATCCTTTAACGAATTTATTTCGTCTAGTTGTACCATTTTTGTTTAGAGGTTAGTCATTTAGAGATTTTTTGTTTGAACGCATTTGTTTAGAGATTTTTAAAGAATTTAATTTTTGTATATTCTCACAATTAAAACAGTTTATTGTATCCAAGATCAGCAGGTTTCTTGGAAGAAATATCTATATAACAATAAGCCCGCCAAATGTACTATAGCAAAATAATTAAAATAGAAAAGAAATTAAATTATTTGCAAACAAGTATCGTTCAAACGGTATTAACTTTCCCGTCAACCCAATCCTAAATATGAAGTTGTCAAGTTTCAACGTATTTCGATATCATATTTATTGTATTGTATGTGATGATTATCAGAAACAATTGTTACCAAATTGTATAACCGGTTCTCTGTCTTCATTGTATATAGTATAATACACGCTTGAATGCTTGTAAAATCTATTTAGCCGGTGTCTCAAGGCGTGAGGTAACAAATAAACATAAGGTCCATAAAACAATACCGGTTTGGTGAAATAATACGTTTCTCAAACTGTCAATACCTTTCAGCTAGTCCTTATTTGTACCTTCAGAGATGCTTTAAAGTGTTATCTTCTGGGTGGTAAGTGGGTTTCACAGTGGTTAACACTTGCCTTACTGTGCTAAAAAATTCCGCCAGCCACGGTGCTGGACGCTAAGCGTCCAGTGAAAAATTTATGTTTTAAATTAAAATTATGAAAAATCTGCTAGGTTATTTTTTTGTAATTAGCTATAAAAATAATTTTATTATGTATTAAAACGTCAAATAAATTATATAAGTCTTGGTCACTCGCTATCCATCACAGGTTGGGGTGACAAGAGTTAATGGGTCTCCTATTTGCTTTTTTTTTTCTTTTTCTTTCTTTTCTCTCTTTTCGCTGTTGATGAATCGGGGATTGTGCATACGTGTTTGTGCGTTATCTTCTCGTTCATTCTTTTAAAACTGCTTAACTATTTCAATGTATTACTGCCTAACTATTTCAATGTTGTTCCAACTATTTTGTTTTCTGCCATACGTTTTTGTTTTTTTAAATTTATTCTTTAATCTAGATATGCGGGGTGTGGGATGGAAGCCCCCCGATGCCCTAGCTGTCGGGCTCGCCCTACATTGATGGGGTGTATCTCGGCCGGGGGAATTTTCGTGGGATGAGCCCGGGCCTTTTAATGTCTTCTCTCTTGAATGTATTTTTTTTGTCATCTATTTATTTTCTGTGGTTTTTTGTATCTTCTTGTTCTACGTGTTCAAAAGGGTGTGGGTTGAAAAACATCTGGTGTCCCCGTGGCTGGGCTCGCCCTATATTGGTGGGGTGTATCTTGGCCGGGGGGGTGTTATTAGATGAGCGCAGACCTTTTGATAGTTTCTGTTCTAATGTATTATCTTTTTAATGTGTTCTTGAAATGTGTCTAAATGTATTATGTACATACTATGTTGCTATCAATAAACCTGTATTTATTTATTTGGCGGAATTTAAAAATATACTATTATGTAGATACGTGTATAATGTCATCAAATATTGGTTGAAACACATACCATCTCGTGAGGGTAGGCAGTGAGGAGAGCGTCAATTTTTCCTTTCGCAATATTTTTACATAGTTCTTCCACATCCATGCGTCTTCGCATACAGCTGATTCTATTTTTTTAATTCTTACCTTTCATTATTCCAAAATTCTATTCACTTGGTCCAACGATATTATTCTTGGTCGTCCTCTACAATAACTTCAACTTATACTTGCATTATTCTTGGTCGTCCTCTACAATAACTTCAACTTATACTTGCATTATTCTTGGTCGTCCTCTACAATAACTTCAACTTATACTTGCATTATTCTTGGTCGTCCTCTACAATAACTTCAACTTATACTTGCATTATTCTTGGTCGTCCTCTACAATAACTTCAACTTATACTTGCATTATTCTTGGTCGTCCTCTACAATAACTTCAACTTATACTTGAATTATTCTTGGTCGTCCTCTACAATAACTTCAACTTATACTTGCATTATTCTTGGTCGTCCTCTACAATAACTTCAACTTATACTTGCATTATTCTTGGTCGTCCTCTACAATAACTTCAACTTATACTTGCATTATAAATGCCCAAACCATTTGGATGTGCTTTTTTTAAAATTTACTTAACACGTTAGTTTTTAGCTCTCATTACTTGAAATCATCAACATCATATCGATGTCTCATTCCTATTGGGGTAGGCTGATTTAACAAATCTCATTTATTCTATCCTTCACATATATTTCGCTTCTGTTACACCCATACACCTTATCATGATACTCTCCTATCAAAAAGACTTTGCACTCTTCCCTCTTTCAGAATTTGTCTTCGCAAACTTGTCATCATCACTATCACACCATGCCTTTATCAAGTTAGGCAGAGAAACTTGACCTCAACTTCATTATATCCTGGCACATGCACATTTTCCACGTCCATACATCTCATCATGTTTACTCTCCTATTATAAAGTCTCTTCATTCTTCGTTTTCCAGAATTTGATTAATTTGGTTGTGCCACGTTTTTCAAGGTCTTTCCAAACTTTGCGTGCTTTCTGTATTATCCGTTTACTTTTTTTTTTGTAAATCTTTCACCGTTTATACTTTTTTTTTTAAACCTGGTGAGTTTATTGCCATGTGGCAATCTCTTCCAACCGTTTATTCTTTCTATGTCCGAACCAACTCAATTATCTTATATTTTTCTAATGTCCTTACCCGCATGTCATCATCCCTTATTCTGCCATATAGTGTTATGACACACAATGAGAGATATTCATTTATGCATTATATTAATGTTGTAGAATTCCATTGTTAACTTAATTATTAAAAATGGCTAGTATAAAAACTATGTTTAAAGCAAGGTTTGCTATATTTTAATATTCATACATCTCGAAAATCAGTAGAAAATTACTGCCACTTAATTTATTAAAACTATCAATACAATTAGATTTAATATCTCATTCAATATTGAACTGGTTGAATGTTAGAAATAGACGCCAAATTCACATACTGTCTCTATTGTATAACATCCTTAACTGTCCCGCCGCAGCCTCTTATCACGCCGAAAATTTTCAGCTTCTTTCCAATCATGGATTAGCGCTACGCTGAAACAGATATTGTTTATTGGCCTTTCCAGTTCACCGCTCCTCTTTCTTTACGTCGTCCTTTACTGTCCATGCAGTGAGACTCTGGAATCAGTTACAAACCAATATAAGACTCGCTCCGTCCTTGGCATGCTTTAAGAAGCGACTGAACTCTTAATTTCTAGTCAGTAAAATAACGTGTTTCATTCCTGATTTTTCTTTTCCTTTCCTCTCCACCATCCCTTCCTTTCCTTTTGATTGATGATATCTCACTTTATTTGAAAAATAATGTTCGGGTGATTGTCCGTCTTTGTGGGGTTCGTGGGCATGTGCTCACGTATGTGTTTATGGATTTCTTGGGGATGGATAGTCATTTGAATGATTTATGCGACCATGTAACTTGCTTCATTTACTTTTGTCTGGTTGGTTGGAAGAGATTGCCGCCTGGCAATAAGCCCGCTAGATTGTATTGCAATAAAAGTGTTAAATAAATAAATACAATCATATTTTATCAAAATACATATATGTCACCACGCTATTTCTCTGAAGATATCAGTAAGAATTGAAGATATCAGTAAACAATGAATATTATTTGCTGAATGTTACATGAAACTCAACGAATCCTGGTTCCACAATATTAGGGTAACTGTGTCTAGTCTGATGCCAAGATTTGAGACTCTGGAACCAGTTACAAACCAATATAAGACTCGCTCCGTCCTTGGCATGCTTTAAGAAGCGACTGAAAAAACTCTTAATTTCTAGTCAGTAAAATAACGTGTTTCATTCCTGATTTTTCTTTTCCTTTCCTCTCCACCTTCCGTTCCTTTCCTTTTGATTGATGCTATCTTACTTTATATGAAAAATAATGGTCGGGTGACTGTCTGTCTTTGTGGGGTTCGTGGGCATGTTCTCACGTATATGTTTATGAATTTCGTGGGGATGGATAGTCATTTGAATGATTTATGCGACCATGTAACTTGCTTCATTTACTTTTGTCTGGTTGGTTGGAAGAGATTACCACCAGGCAATAAGCCCGCCAGATTGTATTGCAATAAAAGTGTTAAATAAATAAATAAAATAATATTTTATCAACATACATATATATCATCACGCTATTTCTCTCTCGGGGCAAGCAGAGAGAATAGATCGGCAGATGTTCCTGTCTTGACACACATCCTTCGCGTCTTATACATCCACATACTTTTATATACAACTCCTACGATTTCTCTCACTTTTAGTTTTACTTATTCCAAAATATTATTTACTACAATAAAATCGAACCAATATTTCCTTTCTCTTCCTCTACCACACCTTTGACTTACATTTCCAATATATATTTGTTTTGTTAGTCCTTCTTCCTTCAATCGTTCTATATGCCCAAACCATCTGAAAATGCTGTTCTCCATCTTACTTAAAATGTATTTTATCATTGAACTATTTAATACCCCTATTAATATGACTTCCGTGGCCTAGTTAGTACGACACCTGTCTTCCAATCTGAAAGTTGCGGGTCCGATTCTCGTTAGTACGCAATTATTTAAAAATGGATTTTAGTCTGATTCTTATGTAAGTTCTCTACAACATATTTTTGAATGGTCGTAAGAGATTGCCATGCGGCATTATATTCGTTTAGATGTACTGTTTACTACAGATGAGAAATAAAATTCTCTTGCCCGTGATCAGGCCCGCTATACTACAGGGAGCCGAGTGTTGGCCTCTAAAGAAAAAAGATAAACAATTGCTGTCGCTATAACAATTGATGTCGCAGAAATGCGTATGCTACGATGGTCACAGGGCGTCACTAGATGCGTATGGTACGGTTGTCACAAGGCGTCACTAGATGCATATGCTACGGTGGTCACATGGCGTCACTGTATGCGTATGCTACGGTGATCACAGTGCGTCTCTAGATTGAACGAAATGAACGAATTCGTGGAAAAATTAGATAAAGTCCGGGAAGCACGACTACGCTGGTATGGGCACTGGCAACGGCGGTATGGTGGGTCTACGCTGACAGCCACAAATTGGGAACTCTCAAATAGACGCAGAGGGGGAATAATTTTTATAAGAAAGTGTAGGAGAACCTGAGGAGTCTCGGACTATCCCAGATTGATTGACTAGATCGAGAGAGACAGAGAAAAAAGATTCAAGTAGCCGACTCCAAATGGATGGGATAAGGCAACAAAAAAGCAGAAGAGAAACAAAATTCTCTCTCTTGTCCAACCTTTCGTGGCTTGGCGCATTTAATTTCCCAGAATCTTAGGTGTATATCTGGTATTTTGTATTGTTGCTTTGTCAAACCGTGTCGGTTGTTTTATTATTATAATGCTTAGGTTTTCAGTGTATATACGAGTACAATATTATAATTATTTTAACTAAACAAATCACCAGGTTTTCAATAACTCAGTTTGTAAACATACACGGGTTGCTTACATAGCTGTGGTAGTGTGCATTGTTGCGGTTTGTATAAAATAATTCCGCAAATACTGTCCAGACTTAAAAAAAACCACTTTAGAAATTTTACAATTTTCTTGCTATGTAAGATGATGAACTGTTACGTTAGAAAACTGATTATCAGGTCTCCATTTCATTCTATCCTGGTACACGTATTTCGCTTCTGCCACGTCCATTTACCTCGTCACGCGTACTGTCCTATTTGAGGCTATTTATTTCTTATTCTTTAGAATTAGATTTATTTGGTTGTCTCACATTTTCTAGTTTTTCTCAAACTTCTTGCACCTTCTTGACTATTCGCATAGATTGTTTTTGTAAATAGTTCATCATTCATTCTTTCTACGTGACCGAACCCTCTGAGTACTCCTTGTTTCATCTGAAGAGCTGTATCTTCTTTCAGTATACATTTTTTCCCTATATACTAATTTTCTAGTGGAAGACCTCGACCCAGAAACCGAAGTCAAGTGCAGAATGGAATCATCTCGTGCGGCTTTTGATAAAATGAGAAGCGTATTCTGCGATGATAATCTAAATGAGATACTTCTACAACGGTTAGTCAAATGCTACGTTTGGTCAGTGTTATTACATGGAGTGGAATCATGGACCCTCAAAGTTGGTAGTATGAACCGACTGGAAGCATTCGAAATGTGGATGCACCAGAGAATGCTACGGATACCCTAGACGGATATGGTCAGCAACACAAGGGTTCTCCAAAGAGCCAAAGTTGATAGAGAGTTGCTGACTAATATTAAAATCCGAAAGGTGTCCTATTTGGGTCATGTACTTAGAGGAGCAAAGTACAAATTACTGCACCTTATCATCCAAGGCAAAATAGAGGGTCGAAAAGGTGTTGGCAGGAGGCAAATCTCCTGGTTCCGCAATATACTTGATTGGACTGATATAACGAGCGTTGGGGATCTTTTTCTGGCTGCCGGAGACAAAGATGCTTACTCTCAGGTGATAGTCAACGTTGGGGGGACCTGACATGACACTAGGAAGAAGAAGAAGTAAACTCCGGTAGCAACAAAGTCAAGTCTCCTAATCCACACTTTCAACTGTGCCTTCTATTGTCGTTTGATAGTTCATCGTTGCTGGGCCTCGTAGTCGAAGATCACCTTGCCATTGCAACGTCAACTTAATTGGAAAGCGAAGCTGTGTCGTTGAGTTTTTTATATTAAGGAAGTGAGCCATTGCACACCAGCAAACTCACCGGCCACACCACTGTTCTTGATCCGATGGCACACCGAAGGGAGACGATCGGAGCACTCCGGCATAAGTTTTTTCCCTCTTTTTGATAGAAAATATATGACAGAAGTCATATTTATCCTTATACCCCCAAATACTAGGCGGAAAAATGCCTGCGTCATTTGAGGGGAGTAGCACAGCACGGGGTTCGAACCGATGATCTTCCGCATGGAAGCTCAGTGCGTTACCGCATGAACATGCACCTCTTCTTTTGTACACATAATGGGTAGTGGGAATTCAATTATGTTAGATGTTGTTTTGAAATAAATACATTTCACTTTTAATTTTTTATACTCGAAAGTTTGGGAAATATTGTTTAAGGATGGGTAAAAAAAGATGCCTTTTTTAGCAAAACGAATGTCCATTGTATAATTATAGATGTCGTATACATGAGTCATTGCTTTAAATAGAAAATGTACGCTATTTCTGTTAATTTTATTCATTAGACTGCTAATATCAAACGCAAACAATGATTAAAATACCATTTTTATTCATTAGACTGCTTTTATCAAACGCAAACAATGATTAAAATACTATTTTTTTTCATTAGACTGCTTATATCAAACGCAAACAATGACTAAAATACAATTTTTATTCATTAGACTGCTAATATGAAACGCGAACCATGATTAAGATACGAATTTTATCATAAATCATATTAGCTCCGTGGCTTAGTTAGGCTGAGGCCACACCAAAATGCTTCGTTAAGTGCTAAACTAGATTTTACGTGACTCATATACTAGGTGACTTCATGCCTGGCCACACAAAAGTGCTACGCACAAATTCATTTGACAGTTGGGAGCGGTTGAGTCAACACACGATATCACTCTCACAACTAACCAATTTCATTACAACTTACCATCTTTATTTACTTTCTGTGCAACTTCATTCCAAAGTGATTTTATTACAGGTACATTTTTCTATAATTTCTTTCTATAATGCTCCCTTTTATACAAGCTGTCAATGCTGTCATTAAAACTTCTGCCATCTTGTAAATTAACCAACACGTCTGTTCGCTAGGAGATTCACTCGATGACTAATCGTCATTCAACGTGGCGCGAAGCGTGCAGTGTGGCCACTGCGATAGTATGCGGTACGTTGGTTCGCTAGGATATGTCGCTTAACTCGCAACATAGCTCTAAGCATCAAGCGAGGCTCTTTCCTGTGTGGCCGAGGCCTTAGTAAGATGCCTGGCTTGCGACCCGGGAATTGCGAGTACGATTCCTGTTGGAACGTGATTTTTTTAAAAGATATTTGGTTTTCACTCAATGCCTATTTAAACCCTTTTGGTTGTTTGGAAAATATTGCCACATAGCAAAAAAAAACAAGCCAGGTTATTATTTATACGTAGAAAAGTGTAATAATATTCAATAAGTAATATTAACCAAACAAAATCCGTATTTTTTATTTAATTTATTCAATACGTGGCAACTGTAGAGATTTATTCAATACGTGGCAGCTGTAGCGATTTGATGAGTCAAAGGAGGATAAATAAGGGATGAATACACTGGGGAAGGAAATTCCATTTATTGTATCTCACTGCGTAGAAAAATAAATCAGTGGTTTGTGTGAACTCTTAAGTGTGGTTTGTTTTTGGTGATTGTGTGCGACACATTATAGGATGAACTTTTAGGTCTATAAGAAGTGATGAAGTATGCTGGATTTAACTCGCGTGATACATATATGTAATTAAGCCTCAGTAAGGTACAGGCAAAACCTTGTTTACTGGGGATACGTCAAATAAAAAGCAACAAACACAAATCCATATTATTTTTGTATCCACTTTGAATTATGTTGTTCTCTTATAAATTTTCTTGTCATATATAAATAAAATATAATAATTTTAACTAAAAATACAAAATTACTTTCCCGACAACCTATACATCAGGGGTCTTGTACAGCCCGCGGGCCAAATCCGGTCCGCCGTCTCATTTTGTACAGCCCGCGAGTATAAAATGGATTTTACAATTTCAAATTACGCGCTATAACGGAACGGCTAAATGCCGAGTTGAAGAGTTGCGAGATATGACCGTATTTGGCGATGCTATGGCTTCACATGCGGTGGCCTCTACTGTGACGCAAAGCAGTTATAATTCGGAAGCTTTTTTCGTGCCACGCGTATCGCTGTTCGGCGAAATTTTGTTCTCGTTTTATTACCCATGATTATGATAAATAAATCTAGCTTGTTAAAAATAAATATATAACCCGTGTATATCAATCATGTCACATTCAACGCAAGAAAAGAAGATAAGAACGGACTATGAATGTCGTTTTTAAGGCAGAGTGGAGTGTGAACTATTTTGTTACCGAATTAGGGGACAAAGTATTGCGTTTATTATGCAATGACACTATAGCTGTACTAAAATAGTATTATATACATCGTCAGATGTACCATTTTGATGATAGAAGCATTCTAAGTAGGCTTAAGGTACATAAATATACTCTAGTTTGCCTATTGGCCCACAGAGCCTAAAATATTCACTATTTGGCCTTTACGAAAAACGTTTGCCGACCTCTAGTTTATACAATGCTTACTTATTGGATTGTGTGACTCCAATAACGCTCTCAAAATTTACTATGTAGCTATTTTTTAAGTGAAACTTCTATAGGCGCGGTTGGGCAAATTAGCCTGAACGTCACGAAAAGTGAAACGGTGCATTATATTTATTATTATTAAATATTTTATTTAATAATAAATTATTATTAATTATTTTAATATTAATAATTATTTATTATTAATAATAATCAATATTATTTTAATATTATTAAGTGTATTATTGTATATTATTATTTATTATTAAAAATTTTAAAAAATATATTTTTTGTTATATAATATATAATTTTTATATTAATATATTTAAAAAAAATTAATATAATTTTATTTAATATATAATTTATATTTAATACATATTTATAACAATACACGTATGTTATTATAATATTAATAATCATATTATTATTATATTTTAATTAAATTTAATATATTGTAATTAATTAATAATACAATATAATAATATTATTAATAATATAATAAAAATAATAAAGTAATAAATAAATATATAAAAATTATAAATTTAATATTATTAAGTGTATTATATTATTATTATTAAAATTTCATTATTAACTATTAAAAATAAAAAATGTATTTGATTAAGAGAGATTTTCTTGAATTAAATTCCACATAATCATTTCCTAATCCTAAAAAAAAATCGTTAGCAAATGGAAAAAAAAGTAATGCATAAAATCAACTTTTCCTAGAGGAGCTAAGAAGTTTCACTTCTACTGCGCGAGAGTCTAACGCAGCAGTTTTTTTAAGAAAATCAAGTGTAATTTGAATCCCAGCGTCTCGATGCCAACCACGCACGTTAACCATAAGGCAGGAGCGAATCATATATTGTATTATACGAGTATATTCGTTAAAATATTTTACTTTGTATTGGAAAAATTCTAACACTCGAGCGATCAAAAATATCGTTTTGATATAAACAAGATATCGATGAAATATGTATCATATATAAACATCGATGTTTGAGTATTTTTCTTAAATCTCTGTTTAAAAATTAGGTAAGAGAATTTATACATTCATCTTTATTTGTGGTTTCCAAAAGAAACAAACAAACGGAAAGACAAGAGAAACATTTTGTGAATAAATTCAACAATATTTCGATACGAAAACAAAAAAAAAACTTTTGCATATTGATGGGCAACATACGGGCATGGAAATGGCAATTTCTGTATTCTATTTGTTATGTCGCAAATATTATATTATACTAACATATCTCTTGGTATTTTTGGTAAATAGCCCTTTCTTCAGCATATTGTCCTTTACTGTCCATGCTTTTAATAATAATAAAAGGACAATTTGTATACTACCTTGATCAAAAAGTTTTAGGACCGGCCACCGTGTGTGTCAGTCACCCGATTGGAATTCTTTTTTTTTGTTAGATTACCACATCTATCATTGACACTTCCCTCCAAATTTCAGCGTCATAGCTTGACATTTGTAAAAGTTACGCTGTACTGAGTACATCTACCTTTGTGCGTGTTTTCGATTTTTTACAAGTTTGAAAATGGCATCAACGAGTTTGCATTAAATTTTGTGTGAAAAACGGATTTAACGGTCTGCAGACCTTGAAAATGTTGAAGAAGTGTTTTTCGGTGGCACGAACGCTTCAGAAGTGGTCGTGAGTCGGTCGAGGATGACGAACGCAGTCGCAGTCGAAAACCGATAAAAACATCGATAACATCAAAGAAATGTTGGCCGAAAACCACAAATTGACCATCAGAGAGCTGGCAGAAAACTTGAACATCGCTTATGGATCCGCTCAAGACATTTTGGTTAGTGACTTAGACGTGTCGCTGCAAAACTGGTGCCGAAAGACCTCAATTTCATGCAAAAAAAGGACCGCGTTGAAATCGCGAAAGACATGATTTCCATGAGTTTTTGACCAAAAACAACACGGCTACTATCCAGCAGCCTTAAAATCCACCTGATCTGGCTCCCTGCGACTTTTTCCTGTTCAACTGACTTAAAAAACCGCTTCGCGGAACGCGTTACAGCACCCGAGAGGATATCATGAAAAAATCGAAGATGGCTCTGATGGACATACCGAAAATTGAGTACCAGCGGTGTTTCGAGGATTGGATCAAGCGCTGGCGTAAGTGCGTTGCAGTCGATGGGGAGTACTTTGAAGGGGACCATATCGATTTTGATGAATAAACTTGTATTTTCGATTTTATTAATAAAGTCCTAAAACTTTTTAATCAAGGTAGTAGAGCCGTTTAGAGAGCAAACTCTCCCTAAGGGCGCTCCGACTAGAGACTTGAATCCAGTATTATAGAACATTTAAAAATATTACAAAATAAATATACAAGTTGAAAGTGATAAGGCCTTGTTAGATAGAAAAACATATGTTTGATCTCACTGCATTGTATAATTTCTAGTCAGTAAAATAACGTGTTTCATTCCTGATGTTTCCTTTCCTCTCCACCACCCCTTCCTTTTCTTTTGATTGATGATATCTCACTTTATATGAAAAAGAATATTCGGGTGATTGTCCGTCTTTGTGGGGTTTGTGGGCATATGCTCACGTATACACATTGTTGCCTGAAAATAATCCCGCTAGATTGTATTTGCAATAAAAGTGTTAAATAAAAAAATATAAATTGTAGACTATCAGCTCGTATTTCAATTGTCCGTAACTAACTCAGTTCGTCATGTGTGGTTTGGTTTATAATGCCGACGTTTTGAAAACGTTGCAGTTTTCATCTTTGACGATGGATTTCCCCTCAAACCAGTTTAGCACCTCATAATCACATCGAAACGACAGTTAAATTAAAATTAACAATGACTTTATCATTCGTGGAAGTCGCTTGTTTTTTCTCCTGTGGTGAGAAGGAACCATGCGCTCACAGTACGGTCGTGAAACGAGACGAACCCATGTGCACGCGTTGCAGGTGAGACTTTGTTATAGGTCAGCGGTATACAGTGCTCATTGACTTATAGCGAAATTGACTACGAACAAGCCCTAAAAATAAAAAAAAATAAAAAATAAAACAAATAACACAATAAAACACTAAATCTCAAAATATATTGATTGTATTACAATTTCGTTATATACAGTACAACCTGGTAGACTTAATGCTATGTGTCAATATCTCGCTACCAACCAGAAATATGTTAAAGAGGTTTTAAGAGAAAATCAGACTAAAAACCTTTTTTTTTTTAATCTGGATTCCAATGGAAATCGAACCCGCAACCTACGGGCTGGAAGACAAGCATCTTACCAACTATGTCACAAAGGTAGTATATATTAGGTGAAGGATGTTAGTCCACAAAATAAAATTTGGAACTTTGTCCTCCCTGCCTACAGCAACTGGGAAATGGCGTCATGGAATGTGTGTACCATCGTCCTTTAGTTCTTTTTTTTTTTTCAATTCTTTTAGTTTAAAGTTTTGAATTATTCAAATACTTGTCAAGTGGACAATAAAATGTTAATGACAGATGAGGTTCTTAATTTAACATGTTGCTGGGGAGTGGCTCGATGACGGTGATTTTTAACGATATTGTGCCAATATATTTATTTTTTAATTCGAGTTGTCACTTCTTACAGGCGGCTGCAGCACGGATGTATTGGATAGTTACTCGTATATGTGAATTATGTGGGTGTAGTCATCTCTTTCAGAACGGGCAATGAACCTAGTGATACTTCTAATAAATACAGTTTATTTTGTGTTAGGGTGTGTGGATATTTAAATATATATATATATTTTTTTTCAAAATATATTTTCTCGTTCCTAACAGAATAAACCGTGTAAAAAGCTGTATTCTTCTCAGTTTCTATATTTCATTTTTACATTTATTCGGTTTCCTTAAGGTGGTGTTCTACTCTAGAAATTTGAAAAAATCGTTTTTTTTTGCATATTCTTAAAGTTTAGATCTTTAAAAATATGTTCTCAAAAGGAAATTATAAAATTCTCAATATTTACAAAGTTATAGCTATAAATGAGGCAGCAATTACGCTACACCTGAATGACTCAGACAATAATCTCAAAACTTTAAACGCGTTTTTTCTAGAAACTACTTTTTTCAACCTGGTTGACATGAAATCTCAAGTTCTATCAAACCGATTGCCTTCAAATTTGATATAAAACTTTGATAAATGGTTTTATATCGTCCCTACCTTGGAAACTTCAAAACTATTTGTTGAATATTAAAAAAAAAGGATAAAATAATTGAACTTTTTCAGACACCCACCATTTTACGATTTTTTTTATTTTGTTTTCTCTTTGGCACCAACTATAACGACATTATTTTTTTATCAAGAAACTGTGTATGATTTTTGTTTCGGATTTACGAAACGGCTTCAATCATGTCGACCAGCTCACTCTCCTTTTTTTTTACGTTAAGATATAACAGCTGATAACATCTTGAATTTTAATTTTTTTGTACATTCTCAAATCATCAATAAACAAACTGTACATTAAATGTATAGGAAAAATATTTTTTGTTTTTTTTTTTTTATTTAGTCTGATAAAACGCCCGAAATTCACGCCCTCTATAGTAGAATACCCTCTTAAATCTTTTTACATGTCCACGTTTCACTTTTATCCATCAATGTTGGTATTAAAATATTGTTGTGAACTATCATCTATGATTTTGATACTGTCCGGTTTGAGTATTTATGTTTAAGGCCCCCATTAACTTTGTTATCTATCGGTACGCGCCATTCGATATCTCCCGTTTAACTCTTCCATCATCAAGACGTATTATGTTTTATTAAATTAATCAGCAATCGAATACCCCTCTGCTAAAGGTCAATTGGTTTGCAAGACTCCGCCCCAGCACGGTCCCGTGCTAAAGGTCGGCACTCGGAGGAAGAATTTCGCGGACAATGGGCGGGTCAAGGCCTGGCGGCTAATCAAGGAGGAACAATTAATTGACCTGAAAAGGTTATTTGAGGCGAACAATGGAACTGTTTAACTTCGCCTATTTTCCCAAGAAATTCTATGCCCGATAGGGAATATTGACTTTCCTGATAGTCTGTAGGCTACCTTGTTAGCACTAACGGTCGTTTCAGTATTCGTAGGAAAAAATGTACCAAAATGTAGGTATAACATATTTCATTATACGCGATCCGATTTTACACGATTTCGCTATAATGCGATTTAAATACAGTTCAAAAGTTTATTTAAAACGCCGATTCGAATTTATCGTTATTATATATTAATTTTGTCGGTTATACGAGTATATAAATTTAGTGGAATACCTCGATCCAGAAACCGAAGTCAAGTGCAGAATTGAATCATCTCGTGCGACTTTTAATAAAATGAGAAGCGTATTCTGCGATGATAATCTAAACTTGAAACTTCGACAACGGTTAGTCAAATGCTACGTTTGGTCAGTGTTATTTCATGGAGTGGAATCATGGACCCTCAAAGTAAGTAGTATGAACCGACTGGAAGCATTCGAAATGTGAATACACCGGAGAATGCTACGGATACTCTGGACGGATATGGTCAGCAACACAAGGATTCTTCAAAGAGCCAAAGTTGATAGATTTGCTGACTAATATTAAAATCCGAAAGGTGTCTTACTTGGGTCATGTACTTAGAGGGGCAAAGTACAAATTACTGCACCTGATCATCCAAGGCAAAATAGAAGGCCGAAGAGGTGTTGGCAGGAGGCCAATCTCCTGGATCCGCAATATACATGACTGGACTGGCATAAGGGGCGTTGGAGATCTTTTTCGGGCTGCCGGGGACAAATATGCCTTCTCTCAAGTGATATTGAACGTTGGGAGGACCTGACATGACACTGAGAAGAAGAAGATATATTAATTTTAAGTTCAAACTTAAAATCGTCTTCCTGTCAATCCAGAACCATCATGATAACAGAATAATTATGAACTAGATAGTGTTTTAGTATTGATTATGTGTTTTAGTATAACATACGAGGTATTGACTTGTGTTTTAGTATTGAGGACATATATTATAACATACGAGGTATTGACTTGTGTTTTAGTATTGAGGACATATATTATAACTTACGAGGGGAAGTCAACGAATTCGCGGAATGAAAGGGAAAAAGGGGGAAAAACTTATTTTCTTTTCAATATATTCACCATTAACTCGAATACATTTTTCTTAAGCTTATTTAGACCCACGAAAAAAAAAATTGCTTCTGCCCTCAAATAAAGACAAAATTGCACTTTTAACTTCATCATTGTCCGTAAAGTTATTCCCTTAAAGTTCCTTCCCTTGCTGAAAAAGTCTATGCCACTTGTAAACCATCGTTTTTTAAGGGCAACAGTCTACGAGTATGTAAAGCGCCAACATTTCTTCCAAAATGATTTGAGGTGTTTTCCTTTGTTTTGTGAGAAACTTAATGACGGCGCTATACTAATTTTTCCCATACTTGGGATGTTATTAACGTTGGACATACTCTCCCGGCGATATCTTAAACAATACTGTCAAAATTAGACTAAAACTTGGTGAGTATGCTAATAATGAGTCATATTATCAGAATATCCTACCGTGCAGAAGTGCACTACCGCCCCCTCCCTTAACCCCTTAATTCCGCGAATTTATTGACCTCCCCTTGTATATATATATATATATATATATATATATATATATATATATATATATATATATATATATATATATATATATATATATATATATATATATATATATATATATATATATATGAACATTTTGACAAAGTAATGAGATCACTTCATCACAGGCCTTGCTTAGTGAAGTGGTTCTTCATATCCACAAAATGGAGCATTTTTATGTACTGTTAACTTGACAATTCGATTTTATATGAAAACTATTTAAATTGTAAATGTTTTATTGTGAATAATAAAATACATTAACCATCACGCCGTTTCCCTGATGTGGTAAGCAGATAGGACAGCGCTCGACTTGCCTATCTCAACACACATATTTCACCCTATTCACATCTATACCCCTTCTCCTATAGCTTCTAAGATTTCTCTTACTTCTTAATTTGCATTGCTATGTACTCGTATTTAAACTCTACGGTTCGCCTTTCCATTAAAAATATTTAAATTGTAAAAAAAAATATTGTGTATAATAGATAAATATTTTTTCGTACCAATATGACGATTTTTTGTTGCGTTGCATTTTATTGTAAATCGATCAGATGTTATATGTTTTTGCACACAAGGCTCCTGTTCCTGACCTTGCCCCGTTCACCAGAATCCTTGACCGCGACCTTTCCTTATGAAATCAAGTTATATAACATAGGCATAACTGTTCGGTGCTAATATGTTACATAGGCAATGGTATTAGTTAGTGGCGGCTCGTGGATATACAAAATGGCCGCGACAGTAATTTTTAATTGTCAGTTATTTTATTATCTACAATTTTCACCATTTAAAGGAAAAGCAAATCGTAGAGTAGCATACAAATATACGATACAAAGTCACTATTGTTGACATAATATGTTATGCTGCCGTTTTGTCAATACAATGCAACTATTGTTGACATAATATGTTATGCTGCCGTTATATCAATACAAAGCCACTATTGTTGACATAATATGTTGCCGATATATCAATACAAAGCCACTATTGTTGACATAATATGCTGCCGATATATCAATACAAAGCCACTATTGTTGACATAATATGCTGCCGATATATCAATACAAAGCCACTATTGTTGACATAATATGCTGCCGATATATCAATACAAAGCCACTATTGTTGACATAATATGCTGCCGTTATATCAATACAAAGCCACTATTGGTAACACAATATGCTGCCGTTATATCAATACAAAACCACCATTGTTAACATAATATGCTGCCGTTATATCAATACAAAGCCACTATTGTTGACATAATATGCTGCCGTTATATCAATACAAAACCACTATTGTTGACATAATAGGCTGCCGTTATATCAATACAAAGCCACCATTGTCAACATAATATACTGCCGTTATATCAATACAAAGCCACTATTGTTGACATAATATGTTATGCTGTCGTTATATCAATACAAAGCCACTATTGTTGACATAATATGCTGCCGTTATTGTTCACGTAATATGCTGCCGTTATATCAATATAATGCTACTATTGTTGACATAATATGCTTCCGTTATACCAATATAATGCTACTATTGTTTTTGAAGTATGCCAACGATGGTATTTTACGATTAACGTACTCTTCAAAGGTGCCCACGTTTGATTTGTACTTATATACTTTTAGTTGTCATTTTATTTTATGGAAAAAAAATATTTATTTATTATTCACAATATGTGCATTTTTTATATTTTAATGGTAAAATTAACCGTGGAGTAAAAGTTTATAGCACTACGAAAAAAACTATTTTGTTGATATTGGTCATTTTCTCTAGGCAAGGCTTGTGGTGAAGAAGATTTATTTATTAAACACTTTTATTGCAAATACAATCTGGCGGGCTTATTGCCAGGCGGCAATCTCTTCCAACCAACCCGGCAAAAGTAAATAAAGCAAGTTACGTGGTCGCATAAATAATTCAAATGACTATCTATCTCCACGAAATCCATAAACATATACGTGAGCACATGCCCACGAACCCCACAAAGACGGACGGACAATCACCCGAACATTATTTTTCATATAAAGTGAGATATCATCAATCAAAAGGAAAGGAAGGGATGGTAGAGAGGAAAGGAAAAGAAAATTCAGGAATGAAACACGTTATTTTACTGACTAGAAATTAAGAGGTTTTTCAGTCGCTTCTTAAAGCATGCCAAGGACGGAGCGAGTCTTATATTGGTTTGTAACTGATTCCAGAGTCTCACTGCATGGACAGTAAAAGACGACGTAAAGAAAGAGGAGCGGTGAACTGGAAAGGCCAATAGACAATCTCTGTTTGAGATCCATGATTGGAAAGACGCTGAAAATTCTCGGCGAGATAAGAGAGTGCGACGGGACAGTTAAGGATATTATACAATAGAGACAGTATGTGAATTTGGCGTCTATTTCTAACATTCAACCAGTTCAATGCCTTCTGGTATGAAGTTATAAGATTCGTTCCTTAATAAAAAAAATCATTGATTTTAGTTAAACACTAAAGCACTCCACTGAAAATTCGTGCAATTTATTTTATCTCTTCATCATTTAGTCTGCGATATGTGGATTTTTTACAACCAATTATACAATATTTTAAAATCATTTTGATTTTAAATAGAAAGATTTAGATTATTATATTGTATTACATTATCGTTGTACGTATACAGTACTTGGGTTTATTATCAAAATCGCTTCCGGCCAACCAGAATTTTTTTAGCGAGACTGAGAAAAAATCGGGCTGGAATCTTGTTTTTTTTTTTCATTATATTTAAGAATTGAACTCAACATCTCGAATTGGAAAACAAGCGTCTTACGAACAATGCTATTGAGATTAACGGTCTATTAAAAAAATAACGATATAAAACGAACATATTTAGAACAAAATCTAATATTGATTGGTAGCTGGTTCTAGACAATTTCCTTTATTTCGTTGAGGTGAATTTCGTTTTCATCGAATAAATTGATTGTTTCGAATTGATCCAATAGGGCGAAATATTATAATATGATAAAGCGTTTGCCGTTGCTGGTCCTATGGTGTGGAATGGCCTATCTCTTAGTGTTGGGAATGTGGGTGGCATGTGGTTAAAGAAAACATACGAGGGTCATCTAGAAAGTAAGTTACAAAGGCTCCTGAGGCCGGGGGAAATTTTTTGTTTCGAAATTGGCGCACCTGGCGTGTAGGGGGGATCTTAACGGTCAGTTTGTTTGGTCCCGCATGTTTGACGGCCATTTTGTTCAGTCACAGTAAATTATTCCGATGGAGAAGTCGTCGCGCGCTCCCGCCACCTCCCGTCCGTGCGAGATCCGCGCGGTCATCCGTTTTTTGACTTTGCAGAAGAATAGTGGAAGTTTATGGTAGTGATGTGATGAGTCGACAACATGTCTCGAAGTGGATTAGGTTGTTCAGAGAAGGCCGTACTGATACTCACGACGAGGTAAGGCAGTGATTTCTGATGAACTTGTGCAAAAAATTGAAGAACAAGTACGAAATGATCGCCGTGTGACGCTTGACGACCTTCACGAAGAATTTCCTGACATTTCTCGTAGTCTCCTTGGTGATATTGTGTCGGAAAAACTCGGTTACAAGAAGTTGTGTGCGAGATGGGTACCCAGAATGCTCACACCGGAGCACCGTCAATTGCGTGACCGCCGCGCGTGAATTTTTGGATCGTTTTGTACAGGAGGGAGAAGGTTTTCTGGACTCTATCGTGACGGGGGATGAGACGTGGGTGTGTCACTACACCCCAACAATTTTCCAACGATCAGGAGGTCGAGGAAGCTGTGAAGAACTGTCTGAAAGAGCTGGCGGCGGAGGTCTATGACACTGGCATACAAAAGCTGATGCCCCGACTACAGAAATGTCTCGATCTCCACGGCGATAACGTTGAAAAATACGAGTAGTTTAATATATTTGTGAAGTATCCTGTGAATTTCAATTAAATACAAGCATTTTTCGATCCTACATAAATGTTGTAACCTTACTTTCTGGATGACCCTCGTACGCTTAAAGACAACCATTTTTGGGAGATTTTATCAAAATTCATTTTTATATGAATACTACACACATACACTACACCTAACGCTGAATGTTAACATATCGTAAGATATTTGAAGGTTTAATTACAGTTCTCCATTCCTAGATAAGTTTTCTAGGGTATTCATACCAAAGTTTTTCTTAGCATATGCAGATCTAGGAAAGTAACCAATCTAATGGCCGCAGTCACCGTCTTCCCATCCTTACACTCCTTACTATGGAGCAAAAAATTGTGGTAATGGAATGATTATGTGGATGGGATAGGCAATGACAGGATCCTATACAGGGCATCGCATGTCGGGATGATCGCATAAAAGGTGAAGAAACAACTTGTGTTCTACCTCCCAGGAATGATTGTCGCATTAAAACAGAACCATGATCTACATACGAGTATATATCAAGAAGAAGAACAATATATCGTCATGTTCTCGTTGATCACTAACAGGGTATGAAAAAAACAAGTTTTCAAGAACGCGATATAATAGCAAAATCAAGAAGAAGATTAATATATCGTTATGTTCTCGTTCATCACTAACAGGGTATGAAAAAAACAAGTTTTCAAGAACGCGATATAATAGCAAAATCAAGAAGAAGAACAATATATCGTTATGTTCTCGTTGATCACTAACAGGGTATGAAAAAAACAAGTTTTCAAGAACGCGATATAATAACAAAATCAAGAAGAAGAACAATATATCGTTATGTTCTCGTTGATCACTAACAGGGTATAAAAAAAACAAGTTTTCAAGAACGCGATATAATAGCAAAATCACGAAGAAGAACAATATATCGTTATGTTCTCGTTTATCACTAACAGGGTATGAAAAAAACAAGTGTTCAAGAACGCGATATAATAGCAAAATCAAGAAGAAGAACAATATATCGTTATGTTCTCGTTGATCACTAACAGGGTATGAAAAAAACAAGTTTTCAAGAACGCGATATAATAGCAAAATCAAGAAGAAGAACAATATATCGTTATGTTCTCGTTGATCACTAACAGGGTATAAAAACAACAAGTTTTCAAGAACGCGATATAATAGCAAAATCACGAAGAAGAACAATATATCGTTATGTTCTCGTTGATCACTAACAGGGTATAAAAAAAACAAGTTTTCAAGAACGCGATATAATAGCAAAATCAAGACGAACAATATATCGTTATGTTCTCGTTGATCACTAACAGGGTATGAAAAAAACAAGTTTTCAAGAACGCGATATAATAGCAAAATCACGAAGAAGAACAATATATCGTTATGTTCTCGTTGATCACTAACAGGGTATGAATAAAACAAGTTTTCAAGAACGCGATATAATAGCAAAATCACGAAGAAGAACAATATATCGTTATGTTCTCGTTTATCACTAACAGGGTATGAAAAAAACAAGTGTTCAAGAACGCGATATAATAGCAAAATCAAGAAGAAGAACAATATATCGTTATGTTCTCGTTGATCACTAACAGGGTATGAAAAAAACAAGTTTTCAAGAACGCGATATAATAGCAAAATCAAGAAGAAGAACAATATATCGTTATGTTCTCGTTGATCACTAACAGGGTATGAAAAAAACAAGTTTTCAAGAACGCGATATAATAGCAAAATCAAGAAGAAGAACAATATATCGTTATGTTCTCGTTGATCACTAACAGGGTATAAAAAAAACAAGTTTTCAAGAACGCGATATAATAGCAAAATCAAGAAGAAGAACAATATATCGTTATGTTCTCGTTGATCACTAACAGGGTATGAAAAAAACAAGTTTTCAAGAACGCGATATAATAGCAAAATCAAGAAGAAGAACAATATATTGTTATGTTCTCGTTGATCACTAACAGGGTATGAAAAAAACAAGTTTTCAAGAATGCGATATAAAAGCAAAATCAAGAAGAAGGACAATATATCGTTATGTTCTCGTTGGTCACTAACAGGGTATGAAAAAAACAAGTTTTCAAGAACGCGATATAATAGCAAAATCAAGAAGAAGAACAATATATCGTTATGTTCTCGTTGATCACTAACAGGGTATGAAAAAAACAAGTTTTCAAGAACGCGATATAATAGCAAAATCAAGAAGAAGAACAATATATCGTTATGTTCTCGTTGATCACTAACAGGGTATGAAAAAAAAAACAGTTTTCAAGAACGCGATATAATAGCAAAATTAAAGATATTTTCGTGAACTCGACTGCGAGTGTACATATAACATAGTTTGATAAAAAAACAATAAAAATGTTTGTTTTGGAAAAAATCGATTTATTTTTCAACAGTCTCATTTGAAAGTTACGCACTTGGTCGAGAAATTTTTCACTTTTTTCATCTCGTCTGAAAAATAGATTTTGTCAAACTCTGCAAAATAGTTTCTGACACCGGCGATGACGTTGTGATGTTACAACAACTTCTTTCCAAAAAGCCATTTTTTTCAGGAACATAAATAAATTGCACGGGATCAAGACCGGGAAATGGTGGACGAGGAACCAATTCGAAGCCTAATTCATGCATTTTATCAATGCGATGATCGATTTGTGGGACTGTGCGTTTTCCTTGAGGAAGAGCACTTTTTTACGCAGCAATTTTGAATGTTTTTCTTTCAATTCGTATTTCAAATGATCTAATAATGCCGTTCCCGTTATTGTGTTGCTCTTTTCTAAGTTGTAAATCATGGAGATTCCTCGGGAGTCCCAAAAACAACAGTAACCACCACTTTCGCACCGACAAAACGGTCTTCGTCTTCGGTGTACTTTTACCAGTTATTATCTATTGTTTAGACTGCTGTTTGAACTCTGGTGTTTAGAGTGAGATCCACATATTGTCTACAGTTATTAATCGGCGCAAAAAGTTTGTTGCGATTTAACCAAAAACTGCGTTGAAATGTCCTTTTGAATGTGTTTTTGATTGACAGTCAACAATCGCGGCACCCATTGCACAGTAGCTTTTTCATATTATTTTTTTTGGTGAAAGATACTGTACACACGTTTGCTTGAGATACACACATCCTTAACCTGTTCACCGCGTTAAAAATCAAATTCCACGAATCCTGTGCGCGGCACAATTTCAGCGTTTTTTAATTTCTAAGGTTAAACACATATTTGGTTTACAACCACTGATATTTGATTACAACACCAAGTAAACATGACACTTAAGTAATTTTCTGATAATAAATAATAGTCATTACTCTTAAGGAGACTCATTAAATAAAGGAGATAAACTTAACATTACGTAAAATAAACAAAGGAATGCTACGATCAAATCAATGCTTCATGACACTCACCCAATCAAATGCATATAGCACTAGTAATGTTCATTTACGTAAGAGAGACTTAGTAATGTTTATTTACGTAAGAGAGACTCATCGCAGGACTCGATCCGCTCGACAGTTCGTTAATGCTGGAAATATTGAGAAACCAAAAAAATTCGGCGCTCTGTTTATTCAACAATATCTCATAAACTAATATATTATTTGACAAGGTTTTCAGAGATGTCGCTAGAATAAAGATTATTTTAAATTTTAGTTCAATTTTTATTCCGGTTTTGTGTCATTTTTTTAAAGTATTGGTGATTTGAAACTTGGATTGTCGTCAGATCACAGGCGTTTGTGCTCCCCGCGGGGAACACGTTAACAATATTGCACTTGTGCACTTGACTGTCTTCAATTGTGATACCATAAATTTTTTCAATGATTTTCTCTTCGGTGGATGCAATTATGCGTCCGGAGTGCGATTCACCTTAGGTACATTTATGGCCACGTATTCAGAAATGAAGTCTTCAATGCTGGCACAGAGCCCCTGTTAATTTTACCCAACTCGGCTATGATCTACACGTCTGTTAACTTCTTCATATAAAAATGTTTTATGACGACACGATACTTGTTTTTTTTTTTTTTTTCATTATTGCGCCAAATGTCAAAGTGATCGATTCAGATGGCTGTCAAACGTTAATTGCCCGTTCGCATCTGACATAATTTTTGACAAACGTCGTTTGAGGAATAGTACTTACCAGCAGTAATGTATTTTTATGAGTGGCGCCGTCTCATGGAAGTGTTGACCAAACTTTTCAAACTACCCTCGTATGTTGTAAAAATTGTTTTTTTTTTGTTTTCTCATACAATTATTTCCACAATATTTTATGACAAATATTAATTAACAAAACAGAGCTGAATAAATCCGTAACCCATTTCGCCGTTTCATTAGTATGAACGTCTTCCGTTCTAGTATTGAGGGTCTAATAACCAAGTAGTTCTCAAGTTTTCCCGCCACGCGCCATCTTGGCGACGAAATAAACAAAAGGGAATTCCCGGCTCGACCGCCACGCACAACCCGAGACGAACCGTCTTTTCCGGATAGAATCGATAAATGAATGTCCCCGTTAATGTCAAAGTATTATATTTCATAATTTTATGACATTCTCGAGACAATAGTGTGACCCTTTATCCAGATATTCTGTAATTTCTTCGGAGTTTTTACTGATTTTTTAAGAATTTTATAAATCAGCTATTTTATTATTACCCTAAAAGTGGATAAGAATCTCACATTTCGTAATGTTGGTTACCCCAAGAGCGCTCTCGTAATTTGCGTTAGTCATTTAGCGCCAAAACAATAATAAATTCACATGACAAAAAACCCTCGAGTAAAATTAGTCCGAGAATCAAGAATCTATCCTGTGTCGCTTATTTTGTAAGTAAGCATTTTATCTAGTAGACTACGGTGCTGAAACCTAACGAATCATTTTGTTTGTTGCGTTAACTGTTAATTTCACTCTTCAAAATAATTCTTAATAAACTTATTGTATGTACATTTATGATATACCTTCGCACAGAGCGCAAACTAGATCATCTCAGTGTTAACGACTATAAGAGGAAAGTTTAAAAAAAAATATATTTATTATAATGATGCGAGTATGCTTGGCTGGAAAGTATACTTCTACAAAATGTCGTAATGCGCCACGTTGCAATGTCACCAGTAACACCACTACCAAGTCCAACTCTCTAGCGTCCACGAGTGGTCTCTCAGACCCCTCGAACTCCGGGCAATGTGACCACTGGCATTTCCATCAGTGTCATAGCAGATAGAGAGTGGACGAATGGCGAGTTTCCAGCGCCATAAAAGTGGATCCACCCTGCTAATGGAAGGTAACCCCAACAGAAAATCCTCTAGAGAAGGCAAGGGGAAACCACTCTGGATATCCCTCCCCAGGAAATCACTATAGAGAGAAATCAAGCCACGGCCCCGAGTCCCGGGCGACCCTTGAATGGGTCAGGGGTACAAAGAATCTCCCGGCTTGACAAAGTGAAGAACAATATACGCAAATTACTGCACCTGATCATCCAAGGCAAAATAGAGGGTCGAAGAGGTGTTGGTAGGAGGCAAATCTCCTGGCTCCGCAATATACGTGATTGGACTGGTATAAGGAGCGTTGGGGATCTTTTTTGGGCTGACGGGAACAAAGATGCTTACTCTTAGGTGATAGTTGTTGGGGGGACCTGACATGACACTAAGAAGAAGAAGATTTATTATAAGTCTGTTAGAAAACAAACAGTTCTTGAGTTTATTAAACATAACTTAATCTAGACCAGTAAAACGTATCAAAACTTGATATAAATAAAAAAAGAGAAAATTAGAGAGTGGAAAGAGAGAAAATAAAAATCAAATTAAAAATAAAATGAAACATGTAAGTGAAACTAGGGTGAGTCCCTCGCCATCAGGTGAATCAAAGTATTGCAAAATACTCATTTACATACATACAATCAAGCCATTTCTCTGTCGGGGTAGGCAAAGTGGACAGAACTCCAGACTTTTCTATCTCAACACACATCCTTAGCTTCTTCTGCATCTATACACTTCCTTATGTAAATTCTACTATTTCTCTGACTTTTATATTAAATTCTAATTTAATACTCTTTTAAATGTATCAATAGAAATTTCAAGCACGAAACACTAAAATAATTATTGAACGCTGACTTTTATTGATAAATTTATTTATTAAATAATTTTTATTTGCCCTGCGTACATGACAACTTGTTTGATCTGTTGAACGAATGGGGCAACGGAAACCTATTTTTACAAGTAAAAGCGAGGAATCTACAAGTTGTTGTAATATTTAATTGTCCGTCTAAACTAAACCAAGAGTTCCCAAAGTGGTCGATTTGATTTTTCTAGGGGTCGATAGTTTCAATAAAAAAAAATGGGGGCAGACAACAACAAAAATACTCGTAGACCCCTTACTACTACTATTTGTTTGTTACTTCAAAATATCTATGACTCCAATAGGTACCTAATTAAGAATATTTGTACTTATATTTTGAATTTACATATTTATTTCATAAATGTCAAAAATAAAAAAAAACTCTGCTCGTATTTTTTTGCTTTAATTTTTTGTCCTTTTATCTTTTTCAATCCTTAATTACAAGTTATTAAAATGAAAAGTTTGATAGCTAGTGAAATATTTAATATCGAGTACTGTACAAACTTATTCATTTGCGTAAGTAAAGTAAATGACTAGGTGGTCGACGGTTTTAAAGGTTTTTGGTAAAGGGGTCTGCGGCCTAAAAAATTTGGAAACTCTTGGTCTAAACCAAAGATTCCCAAAGTGGTCTATATGAACCCCCAAGGGTCGATTTCGACTTGCAGGGGGTATATGTCAGCGAGAAAAGAAATTGGGGGTGCACGAGATGTAAATGGGGGTCCACGTGAGCGGATCCCATTTAAGCAGAGCATCATCAATATTTAGGCGTTCCGTAAATGTCTTACGAGTATTACACTTAACACAGATTGTGTGTACATAATACTTATATTATACATAGAAAATACTTATACTCGTATAAAGAAATCGAATGCAAATCACTGAACGTGGATATTTAAGAGTATACCTCACTAATTTGAAGACAAATATTGAATCATTGCTATCAGAGCATCAGGTCCATCTGTCTCATTAACAGTATTATTTGTGTATTCATTTTATGTAAGAATTTTACTAGGTTTTGATTTGTTTCGTTCCAAAGCCAAATATTTACTTGCATTTTGTGTCTTTTCAATAAAGGTATGAATAAAAATTGTACATGTTAATCTTTTTTTACAATTGTCCACTCTACAAAAAACCTTATCAAGGTGAACAGCACTGTGTCAGCTGTCAAAAACACATTTGAAGCTAATAAGTTTCGGAAAATTCAATATTAGGCAGGCAGGAGGTCTACAGAAAATAAAAAAATCGGCAAGTGGTCCATGGGGCGAAAAAGTTTGGGAAACTATGGTCTAAACAAATATTTTTGACACATTTTCTTTATATGTTGAATTAATATATTAAATAAACCATTTCTTCGTTTTTGAAAAATATTGTCGATCTCTTTTTCTAAATGCAGCATCCAGAAGTGTAACTCATCTCATTTGCAAGAATGTTTTAATTATAATCGAGTGACAGTGCACGCTAGATAAAAAGCGGTCCCGAAAATAAAGTTCCACTTGAGATGACGCGGTGTGTCGTGTGAATCAGCCTTTAGATCCACAAGAGGCGGGAGACAAGCTGGCGCCGGGCCAGAGGAACTCCACGCTTTTGTGAACTTCATCGTTATTTTTTTCTACTTATTTTTCCTAAAGACAGGGCCGTCGCAGTTATGTGTAAAGAAAAGGCTATTGATGCAGATTGTCAATTTGAAAGAGTTAAATAAATTGATGAATTCGTATCAGATTACGAGTATTTTAAATTTATAAATTAATTGATAAAGGTTTATTGATGTACACATAGTATGTACATAAAATATATGACATATAATACTTTGATGTATTGTTGATAAATGTTGTACAGGTGAATTTGAATATTTTTTGCTACTATGTAACTTCCTCTATTTACTTTTGTTTGGTTGGTTGGACAAAATTTTCACCTCATAAATTTCACCTCATATTTAATTTCTCTCTTCACGCTGCTGTGAATCTGGGGTCGCGTGTGTTTTGTATACGAGAATGTGTGAGTGTACATGTATATTTTTAACAATTTTCGCCTACATTTATTGAGTTTAAATTCTTATAACTGCTTATTTATGTTAGAGTCTCCGCGGCGTAAGGAAAGAATCTGTGACTATTGTACTATAGCGTAGGTACACAGAGCGTGTGATTGTGTTAGTCAACTCCTGTGTGCTGATTGGTCAGTTTCTAGTATTAGTGTGTCACCGTGTCAAAAAAATAGTGTCACCATGATCGAAGGGTATGTTGGTTCTAGAAATGTACAGTTTACATTGAATACAGTGGAACAATTAGGAATAGAAAAAGTTTCTTTGATAAACTATGAACAGTGGAACAGAATATGTAGCCACGTGAAAGACATAAAGTCGGAATATTGAGAAAGAGAAATCATGTTTGACCATATAAGTGAAAACCACAATTTCAAAATAAGTTTAAGTGAAGCAAGTGATCAGACTGTGAATACTTTTATTTGTGAAATAAAATGAGACTGTTTCTTTTCTAAATTTATTTATGTATAATAAATTAAGTTCTTTTTGTATTTTTATGTTGTATTGTTATGTTTAGTAAAATTTCTATGCTGTGTTTCTTAACCAATACGTTTCTAAAAAAAACAAATACAACATTTATATTTCTTTAAAATTTTCCATTGTGTATTTGTAAATAAAATATAAGGTTTGTTAGAAATAAATAAAACTTCTTGTTTCTTTCAAACTTTCTTTTTCTGTGTCAATAAACATTTATTTGTTCTAAACGAAAAAAGGAAAGAAAAGGGCTCAAAGTTTGGTAGGGTCGCGGTGGTGCATGTTTTGCCGGAAAATGTGTGCCTATAAAATACCGCGTAACGCCATAGTTGCATTCCATCAGCAACACTACCAATAGTCCTACTCCTAGCGTCCACGAGTGGCCTCTTAAGCCCCGCGAGCCCTGGGCAATGTGGTCACTGGCATATTACCATCAGTGCCATAGCAGATAGGAGAGGATGAATGTGCGAGTGTCCGGCGCCATAAAACCGGACCCCCCCGGCTAAGGGAGGGTGACCCCTACAGAAACACCTATCAGGGAAGGCAACGGGAAACCACCCTGATTATCATTCCCAGGATATCACTATGGAGAGAAGGCAAACGTCTTGGCTGCGAAATATAAGAGACTGGACCGGAATGAGACGTGTGGAGGAGCTGTTCCGGGTCGCGCAAGACAGAGAAGCCTTCGCCAGAGTGATTGCCAACGTCGGGGGGACCTGACAGGGCACATCAAGAAGAAAGAAGAAGAAACGAAAAAAAATCAATTCTGTATTTTTAAATGAATAATAAATAAATAAACTAATCTGAATATATAATAAATAAAAAATCATGGTCACCCTTCTACACTATTCTTTCCTTACGGCGCGTGGACTATACATAATTTGAGCTGTTATGTCGAGGCTTAACCTAATAAAGAAACACCAAATCGAATATATTGGCGGCATTGTCTCTGGCTGAGTTGTCCCGTCCCGTTCCGTTAGTACTGCAGCACACGCTTCTCAATAAATCAGCGAGAAGCACAGTATGGGCACACACTCGTATTATTGTACGTGTGCGGGGTATTCAAAGGATATTGTATCAAATATTCATTCCGATTCCTTGTGCTCTGTTCCTTTGAACAATATGTCATTTTAATGGCTCCGATATTCTATGCCGCCCTGCGCCACTCCACATTAGATATTCGATTGTGATTCGATTGTATCATACAAAGTGATGAATGTGAATTGTTCGAACCACAAAACCCCTTAATGGAAATTTAGAGGTTTCCATTGAATTTCCCATTGCTGAGAGGTTTCCAGTTGTACTCCTGATACTGATAAGTGTAAAAAATATAAATCCTGAGAAAATCGATTTAAATACATACAAAGGCACGAATTCATAGTCTGACCTTAATATTAAATACTTAGTTTTACCTTAAAATATAGTGATTTTTATTCATAATTGAATCTCATACGCTACAAACTTTAAAGACAGACAGTGAAACTACGTAACTGCCTTATTTGACGAAGTTATGAGTAATTTGTACGTAAAACAACTGTTAGGATTTATGTTGTAATTTATTTTTATCAAACACTGTTTATTCCACTTTTTGCAACGGTATAACCCTACCGGTTTCAAGGCTTTCACCTCATCTTCAGGGCAGCACAAACAAGGCTCCCTTGATGATGATGTGAAAGCCTTGAAACCGGTAGGGTTATACGGTTACAAAAAAGTGGAATACACAGTGTTTGATAAAAATAAATTACAATGTCTTTAAACCTCCATAATGTTAATGCCTTAACTATAAACAATATGTTAGGATTTAGTTTTTAGTGTTGTTTGGACTATGAATTCGGGCCTATGTCTTTAACGTATTTCATTTAAATCTTTATTATATATGTTTTGAAAAAATATACTACGCTTAATGGCCTCCGTGGTTTAGTTGGTAATAAACCTGTCTTCCTACGCGGTGATTACGAGCTCGATTTCCATTGGTACTCAGATTAAAAAAAAATGGATTCCCTTCAAGTTTATTCTCAATATCTTTTCGGAATTATATTCTGTTCAATCGGGCAATGAACTACTAATTTCCATACCAACACATCACACCTCATTTTACACATCTTTATTTGTGGTCTTCTCAAACGTGACTCGAAAGATCATCAAATAGTGACTATCTATCTCCTTGGCCACTTGCAAAGTTTCGAAAAAAAAAAATGAAACTCATCGAAGGCATATTGACGACAATCTGTCGGTGATTCTCAGTTCTTCGAGAATGAAGGCGTGAATTCGCCCTGCTGGCTCTGTCCATGTCATAAATAAACACCGTATTTTTCCCCAAATATATCGTTGTTATGATATAATTTGACTAGATATCTCAATGTACTAACTTTTTTTTTTTTTTTTTACCTGGTGAGTTTATTGTCATGTGGCAATCTCTTCCAACCAACCAGAAATATGTTTTTATAGGCCATAACTGTTAACCAGACTGGAATCCTATTTAAAAAAATCTGGGTTCCAGCGGGGATCGAACCCGCAACTTCTGGATCGGCAGACAAGTGTCTTATCACCAGGCCACGGAGGTCGTCGTACTAACTAATGTACTGACTAACGTTTATGACTTTATCAAAATTATTTTTGTTAAACGCGGACAAAAATAGATATTGAGGCTATAAATAGTGTGTTTGAAGCTTCCATCAACTCCCATATATTATATTATAGAGTTGTTAAACGCGGACAAAAATAGATATTGAGGCTATAAATAGTGTGTTTGAAGCTTCCATCAACTCCCATATATTATATTATAGAGTTGTTAAACGCGGACAAAAATAGATATTGAGGCTATAAATAGTGTGTTTGAAGCTTCCATCAACTCCCATATATTATATTATAGAGTTGTTAAACGCGGACAAAAATAGATATTGAGGCTATAAATAGTGTGTTTGAAGCTTCCATCAACTCCCATATATTATATTATAGAGTTGTTAAACGCGGACAAAAATAGATATTGAGGCTATAAATAGTGTGTTTGAAGCTTCCATCAACTCCCATATATTATATTATAGAGTTGTTAAACGCGGACAAAAATAGATATTGAGGCTATAAATAGTGTGTTTGAAGCTTCCATCAACTCCCATATATTATATTATAGAGTTGTTAAACGCGGACAAAAATAGATATTGAGGCTATAAATAGTGTGTTTGAAGCTTCCATCAACTCCCATATATTATATTATAGAGTTGTTAAACGCGGACAAAAATAGATATTGAGGCTATAAATAGTGTGTTTGAAGCTTCCATCAACTCCCATATATTATATTATAGAGTTGACTCGTGCAAAGTACTCGCAGCCCGGTGCTGGTGAATAATGTATGCGGAGTAGGCTCCCATTAGTGGCCTGGCTCTAACAATCGACGCCCGACAGCTATTTATTAGCGTGTGAGAACTGTTATTATGGTCATAACTTCTTAAGAATTATATATGATCCCAGGTGTTGCCAAAGTTAAAAGAAAAAAAGTGCATTGAGATGGTTTGATCATGTGGAAAGAATGAATGATGAAATATTTATAAAATTCATGTATTCGAATGGAATGTATGTAGTTATAGGAAATAACGTTAATGGGGCACTTAAATATATACATATATACTCAAACCGGACAGTATTGAACTATCTTAAGATGTTGATTGCCCACAATAGTATTTAAGTATCAACTTTGAGTATGGGAGTGAAATGAGGATGTGTAAAAAAAACGGAATGAGTCGTATAAATGCTGCGGAAATTAATGTAATTAGAAGAATATATAAGGGTGGAAATATATGATAGAATACGGAATGAAGGGATAAGAGGTAAATGTGAACTGAATACTGAGGTGTTGAGAAAGATGAAGAAGAGGTATTTTGAGTACGTGAAAAGAATGAATAAAGAAAGACTTATAAAACGAATTTGAGTGGAAGGCGTGGCAGAAAAATACCAAGTAAAGTATGGTTGGATCAGGTGAATCATGTTTTGAAAGAAAGGAATGCAAACCAGATAAATTCTAGGGGTTTTTATGAGAATGTGTATGGATGTAGAGAGACGAAAAATGTGTGTCGTGATAGGAAAGTTTGCCACTGTATGCTCATTGCCTACCCTGGCAGTGAGTCGGCGTAATGGTATGTATGTTCTAATAGTATAGAAGGTAGGAGATGTCTGGGAAGGTCTAAAAAAAACGTGGCACGATCAAAATCAAATTCTCAAATAAGGAAGAATATTATGAAACAATGTATAATATATTGAAAGAAGATGCAGACTGTAAAATGAAAAAAGAAGCCTTGACACGGTCCGGCCATGTAGAAAGAATGAGTGATGAAATTTTGAAAACATAACTTTTACATACAAGTAGAATAGGAAAAAGGAGAGAGAAACATTTCACTTCACCGACTTCAAATTAAATGCAACACTGAACCCGAACGTGTCTTAATACGATCAGTTATATTCCTCCTTACTCTAGTTGATAACATAAGTCGTTTAACTTCCTCCTGAAGGTTTCGGGTTCGATCATTGATGGTATCCGAAATAACAGAAAGAATTCCCATCTTGTAAGAGTTCGTCTGTTAACAATACTCGCTTTCGCTAATCATGTACGACTGATGTTGTATATTCACAGTGACAAACTGCAAATTCCATGCCTAATTCTTTGGTTATCAAACACGAAGTCTCGATTAATGAGTCCGAAGACAATTTTCTTTCCTGGTCACGATCTTCTATACGTCCGCAACGTCAGATCGAATGTTTTGAGGGATACCTTCTTCTTCATCGCATGTTCAATCATAAGCGTCGTGGTCTTCTGCCATGCCTGGAACTTGGTGCAGCACCTGTCTCTATTATTCCTTGTCTTGGGCTATGTTGAATGTAGCATTTTAGGAGGGTCTTGAAAATTCGGATCGTGCTGGATGGGGACTTACTTTGTTCCCTATAACATTATGGGTAGTGGTGGAATCGAACTGAACTGAACTGAACTAATTCCTTTATTTTGTCCACCTTATGAGCTATCTTTCTCTCGCTCGTTTTTTCTTAGCTTTATCCGTGATTAACAACTTCTCCAAACTTGGCTTTATTTCTGATAACATTCCAAAAGTATGTGAGGATTTTCCTGCATGTTGTCTAAAATCTTTCGGTAATCCCTATTTCTTGGATGGTAGAGATGTCGGTGCGCATTAGGATTTATTTATTTGTTTTCTCAAAACAGGCTTAACCCAATTAATTTGAGACATACAAGAAATGTTAACATTAAAAATAAAGAAAAGTTATATAAAATAAAAAATAATGTATATCATGCATACAAATATCATATACACACAAACGTACACATATATTCAAAGTCACTTAAGTACGTTGATGAGTGCTTTCTAACGGGCTCAATCCTAGAAGAAAATTTACTTTTGCTTTTGGTAATGCGATATGAAATATGTCAATATCCGAAGCAGTCCCGTTCAGAAGAGTTAAGGCCCTTCCAACAGTCATAGCGGCTGGAAGACCCGTTCTTGCCGGCGCAGTCTAGTGTAATTGTTAGGAACATTTAACGCCAATCTTTGTACAATAGTAATGCTGGACAGCTCACAACTCCTCGAACGAGTTTGACAACGTATACCAGGAGACTCAGATCTCTTCTTACACTCAAGGAATTATACCGGAGCATAGCCAGCAGAAACTGAGTAGGATAGAGCCATGTATAGACACCAAACTCACTCATATAGAGATATCGTAGATATTTTTACGGAGCATCCACCTTCAACATCACACCTCGAAGGAATCCAACATGTTTCTTTCCTTCTTTGTCATCGCTCATGTTTCCATTCCATACAGTTCTTTGGAGAATATTAAATATTTAATTAGTCGGATTTGGTTTTTGGAGGTAACGTACGAATAAAAATTAACTAGTCGGCGTTTAGAAGGCCTGACATTAGAATTATTTTTTCTCAATAAATCCTCGTGGAAGTAAGTATTTCCACTTTTACACCAAGCCTCAGTCCATGATTGATACCTTCCGAGTGGAGTAATTTGTAACAAGGTTCAAGTCCTTCGGACCTCCCGGATGCCGCATGTGGGCTTCCCTCCAACTTACGACCCTTACCTATTGCCTCCATAAATCTGGTGGCCATCGAGTGAGTTTATATACAAAAAAAAGTAATTCTTGTAACACCCCTTTTTCTTCCCGTTTGAAATAAACGTGACCAAAATGTAATATTGATGGATAAATGGTGTGATGTACAGTAAGGAGGTCTATAATTACCTCATGAGAAAGAAGTCTTGATCGATTGTTTACGACTTCCAAAAACCAAAATGATAAAAAATTTATATTATTTATACTACAAATGTTTCGAACTTACCATCGAAAGACGAACTACAAAGAAACCTTTGTAGATCTTTTGATATGTGATAGTAACACATTCGGCTTGATGTGTAGTGTAGTGTATATATGCAGTGTTAATAATCAATCATACATTTTGATAAGACCTTTTTAAAATGGTTGCCTTCAAGTTCTTCGTAAAGCTGTCTATTTAAATAAACTTTATTTAAAGAATGCTTTATTTAATAAAGCATTCTTCCTTATTCCTTTTTTAATTAAAAAAAGTCCACATTATTTAAAAAGATGTTCCATCGAGTGTGATGGGGTCCAGATAACAGTTGTAGGTCCAAAACATATAACGATGATTAGCTTGGGGGAGACGTATGGCCAGCTGTGGATATTTATTGTATTTATTTATTTAACACTTTTATTGCAAATACAATCTGGCGGGATTATTGCTAGGCGGCAATCTCTCCTAACCAATCATACAAAAGTAAGTGAAGCAAGTTACGTGGTCGTATAAATCATTCAAATGACTATCCATCCCCACAAAATCCATAGACACATACGTGAGCATATGCCCACAAACCCCACAAAGATGGACAATCACCCGAACATTCTTTTTCATATAAAGTGAGATATCATCAATCAGAAGGAAAAGAAGGGATGGTGGAGAGGAAAGGAAACGAAAAATCAGGAATGAAGCACGTTATTTTACTGAAATTAAGAGTTTTTTCAGTCGCTTCTTAAAGCATGCCAAGGACGGAGCGAATCTTATATTGGTTTGTAACTGATTCGAGTCTCACTGCATGGACAGTAAAGGACGACGTAAAAAAGGAGGAAAGGTGAACTGAAAAGGATACATTGGAAAGAATACATTAAGAGAGAAGCATTGAAATATAAACGCCCTTGAAACCAAAATAATTTAAGATTATTAGATCCTGAAACACTATGAGATACAATTAAATTAAAGTTATTTCTCAAATTACGCTTTTTTAGGCGGAATCATCATATTTGCTATCTTCAGAGAGGCATGAGCTCGCGGTAACGAACTGAACTTACGTGCGGAAGGTAGCTTTGAACCCCGCGCTGTGCTACTCCCCTCGAATGACGCAGGCATTTTTCCGCCTAGTATTCGGGGGTATAAGGATACCTATGACTTCGATCATATATAATAGGTTAGTCAATAAGTTTTGAAAGCGACATCTATGGAGCAGTAGAAAACCAAAATTTCTACGCCATTTTAATATTTCATCTTTCATAAGAATGTACTCAAAATTTCATTTCGATCTGTCAATTCATTCTTTGTTTACAAGCCATTTGAAGTTGACGTGTCAGTGTATTTTTTAAAAATGGAAAAATCCGAATATCGTGCAGTGATTAAATTCTTTGTTTTGGAAGGTTTATCGGCTACTGAGATCCATGCAAAGATGGTGAAAGTATTTAAGGAGTCTTCTGCTTCATTTCCAACCGTTCACCGATGGGTTTTGGAGTTTAAGCGTGGCCGTACAAGCGTTGAAGACGATCCACGCTCAAGACGTCCAAAAAGTGCATCAACACCAGAAATCATAGCGAAAATACAGGATATGGTTTTAGAAAATCATCGATCGACTGTGGATGTGATAGCTGACACCATAGGCATCTCACATGGAACAATATGGCATATTTTGGCTGAAGTTTTGGGTTTCAAAAAACTGTGTGCACGATGGGTGCCGCATTTGCTAACAATGCAACAAAAACACGTTCGAATGCGACTTTCTGAGCAACATTTGGAGCCATTTCGAAAGGATAAAAAGGATTTTCTGCGTCGATTCATCACTATGGATGAGACTTGGGTCTACCACCATGATCCTGAATCAAAACAAGAGGCTAACGAGTGGTGTGAACCAGGCACTTTGGCTCCGAAGCGAGTTCGTGTCCAGAAATCGGCCAAGAAGGTGTTAGCGTCAGTTTTTTGGGATGCAAAAGGAATTTTATTGATAGATTATCTCCAAACTGGTAAGACAATCAACTCTAATTATTATTGTGACCTTTTGGACCAGTTGGATGAAAAAATTTGTGAAAAAAGACCCGGTTTGCAGAAGAAAAAAATCATTTTTCATCAAAACAATGCACCTGCTCACACAGCTCAAAAAATCATCGCGAAAATCAGTGAATTGGGGTACGAATTGTTGCAGCATCCACCCTATTCGCCAGATTTAGCTCCCTATGACTTCTGGCTGTTATCACATATCAAAAAATTCCTTCGTGGAAAGCATTTTTCATCAAACGAAGAGGTTATAGCCGTCGTAGAGGAGTATTTTGCAGGCCTTCCAGAAAGTCACTTCCGTGATGGGACAACAAAGTTGGAAGATCGTTGGACCAAGTGTATTGATCTTATGGGAGACTATACTGAGCAATAAAAGTGATTTCCCCCCAAAAAAAATGTATTTTCATTTCCGCTTTCAAAACTTTTTGACTAACCTAGTATATTCTTTCAAAACAAAAGGAAAAAAAAAACATAGTGTACTTCGATGTTCTCACATCAGATCTAATACACCGGTGTGGCCGGTGAGTTGACTGGTGCGTACTTAGTGCAACAGCTCACTCTCTTAACCCTTCCTGTTCTGTGATGTGTAACTAGTACACATTGCTTCTAAATAATTTAATAAGTCTATAAATATAATAAATACTGGGTTCAGATTTTTAGGTATTCCTCCGTAATACATTTACGCATTGAATGAAAAAAATAACATTAATAATAATTAGCACTTATCGGCCACATCAGAGATATTTTGTGAAAATCGGGAATAAATTCACCAATACAATCAAACGTGTGCCAGTGTGTGACGAAGGTATATTCCTTCTAAAAAAACCGCTATGGGTGAGGAATCGACGCTATTCACTTCTCACGTCTCACTCTACTTCGGTGTACGGGAACGCAAGAAATAGAAAATCAGTTCGCACGCTTCAGTAGCTTTCGGGTACCCGTTTGAGGTGGTCGCTTCGCCCGTTTTGTGAACGTCGGCCGATGTTTTTTTCATGTTTTCAGCAATAAAATTTCAATTATTATAGCTTTTGACTTCAAATTTTATTAATTTAAGCGATCGGCTATGAATATACTTATTTTTCCGATTTTAAATCGCTCATTTTTACATGTGTATTGATGTGTATTGAATACACAGCACCGGAACGGGCAGATTTTTTTAGCACAGGAAGGAAAAGGTTAAAGATGAAAAGAAAAAAATAAAGATACCAAAACTCCACGTCATAACTTCGCGTTCCAACAGAATTGACGTTGGAATGGCGAAAGGATCCTCGACTACGAGGCCCAGTAACGACGACGGTATTGTTCACTGTTCATATATAATCATTTTTTTATTATATAGCAGTTGATTCGGTTTAAATTGGTTAATAATTATAATTTAAACTTAACAATAAAACAAGATTATACTTATCCAATCCACTTCTCCCTGGCTCCATCCCAACTCACTGTCTGCGAAGACTGTTGGGGTCAGCTCTCCTCGTCCTCAGGTTGTGTGCTCTTCTGTCCCGGACTACGTCCCCCAGGCCGTGCCTCTGCATCAGGTTATCCTTTTGCACCACCAATGAATTATTTGGTCTTCCTCTGGTCGTTATTCGAGGAAGATCCATGGAGATTGCCGCCTGGTTTACAATGTGATCGGGTGCTCTGCGTCCAACGTGCCCATACCATCTCAATCACCTCTCCTACATCTTGCTGTTGATGTCTGTAACACCTAGGCTTCCACGAATGCGTGAGCTTTTTATTTTGTCTCTTAGGGACACACCAGCTGACCATCTTAGCATGCGCATTTCAGCAGTTTCCAGTTGCCTAGAGTAAGAGTTATACATCATCCAGCATTCGGAGCCATAGAGGAGTGCGAGTCTGACAATCGTTTGGTATACTTTTCCTTTTAACTTTACTGGCATTTTCGGATCACGTAGAACTCCCGTCATTGATCTAAACTTCATCCATCCCACACTAATTCTATGTATTACATCTGCTGCACATCCTCCATCGCTATGGATGATGATATACTTGTCCAATCCAGAATAAACAAATTTAAATCCAATTATTGTTACTATTTTTGTATTCGTACAATTAAAAGAAATTTAGCGAAAATAATTTAGAAGCACTGTGGATATTTAAATAATTATTATTCAGTATTCACCGCCAACCATCTGATTTAGACATACCATTAGCGAGATATCGACCACAGTTGCGGATTCTACTGACAAGCCGAGAAGATCTTACAGTCAGACTTCTTCCAGATTCGAAAACGTATAAAATAAAATATCAACCTTATACATAATCTAGTCGAAGTATAAAATTAATTGTCCAGATTTATCCGGAACGCTCTGAAATCGTCCGAAGTGACAAAAAAAGTATAATATATAAAAAAGGTGCTCCAATAGCACTTTATTTTCCTCAAACACTGTTTATTCCACTTTTTTGTGACGGTATAACCCTACCGGTTTCAAGGCTTTCACACCATCTTCAGGGGAGCACAAACAAGACTAAATGCTGTTCGAACTGGTTTCGATATACACGCTTCAACGGCAGAAATTTCTAAGTCAGTACATCGATCCGAACATTTGGTGAACAGTTATATCCCAAAAATCTCTCCGCTCTTCCTCCGAAATCGTCCCATGCCTCCCTCACCCCTCAGCCCCCAACCGTTGAAGCGTGTATATCGGTACCAGTTCGAACAGCATTTAGTCTTGTTTGTGCTCCCCTGAAGATGAGGTGAAAGCCTTGAAACCTGTAGGGTTATACCGTCACAAAAAAGTGGAATAAACAGTGTTTGATAAAAAATAAATTACAATGTCTTTAAACCTCGACAACGTTAATGCCTTAACTATAAACAACTTTATTTTCAATAATAATAGTTGATAGTTCTTATTTGTAATGACGGATGTCTCGAATTTTTTTTTCACTTTTGTAAATAAAATGAGACACGCTGTAATAATTCAATTATAAAATTGAAAAGGTTATTTTCATCCACGTCTCGATGTAGAGTCTAAAAAACAATAGCCACGAGTGAAGATTTCATTGTTTCGACATTCAGTTGTCGGTTGATGTGTCGGGGTGGTATTGCGGTATTTAATATGTGAAATTGGTATGAAATATGTCAATAGGAGTAAGCAGTTAACCCCGTGTTTTTTTATTTACAATTACCGTTTTATAACGTAACAGTTCAAAACCATTATAAAAAATGTAAAACTGCATGGCACGGGTTTATCGTCTAAATTCGTAATATCACTTTTTTAATCTATTTTCCATTGAACACCAACTTCTTGACTCCATCTGCATACTCCTAACCATTTACAGTACCCGGCGGTAAGTGATACACATCGGACTTAAGATAGAGACTGTCGGCCATAATCGGCTAACTTCGGTTTTGTAGAGCGTCGTCTCTGTCATTCATACACGTGTTCCGTCGCGATTTGTCAATCGTTGTTAGCATATCGTGCGACAGAGACGACGCTCTGTAATGCCGAAGTTAGCCGATTACGGCCGAGTCTCTTTCTTAAGCCCGATGTGTATTACTTACCGCCGGGTACTGTACCAATCTACCAACCATTTTAATTTAGTTTCTTCCGACCTAACTTTAAGAAGTATTCAAATTCAGTAGTGAACTCATAAATTAAACAGTGATCAATACAAAAAAAACTGTGTAAAATTATCTTATTACAAATAAACAAAAAGTTTATAAAAAAATAATCAAAGTAAAAGAAAAGAAAAAAAATCTGCTTACCTGATGTGTTGAAAGATGTCGTAAAGAATTCCCTCTTCTTGGATCAGTGGCAAGAAGTAAAAGAAGTGGAAGAGCAGCCAAAGGAGCAGCAAAAGCCAAACATCTCCTGGGCGCCCCACAACTTTTTCTGGCTCTTCTGGGAACCGAACCAGTGGGACGCAGGATCAGTCTCCTATGGCCCATGATACCAGAGAGCTTCTTCCTCATGGGTCCAGCACTCTGTCTCACAGACTCCAATCTTAGATTGGTATTCATGTTTAAATTGTTACACACGACAAACGTAACAAAGAAAATTTTTCAATGTCAATTAAAAATCTTTTTGGTATACACTAATTTCTAATTTATATCACGTTGATAATTGTGTTTTTTTTTCCACTAGGTCTACAAACTACACTTCGTTCCTAAGGCTACTTTCATTTCCAGCGTAAGTTTGAATCTTGTATTTTATATAATTTAGTTTTTTTTTGTACATGTTTTATTGCATCCCGTTTTTTTTTGTTCATTTCCTTTTTCTGTTTGATAGATTTATTTCAAATTGGATATTTTCACATCGATTGACGAATATCTTGTTTTGTTATTTCCTTTTACATAAATTTCGCTTAAATTCCCTCTCTTCTCTGGTTCATTTCCAATAAATCAAAACGTGTCAATCTATCTCAATGTGTTGTAATTTTTCTTGTAGCGTTTTTATAATAGGGGTTAATGTATATTAAATATTATCGCTTGAAGTGTTTTATTTTAGTATTGCATCTCGTTTCATACACACACGAGTCATAATTAATCTTAATTATTTATTTTGATTTTTAGTTCAAATTATTTGCAAGATACTTGTTATTCTCAAATAAAAAGGAAATAAATCTTTTTATCACTCAATTTTTTATTTAATTTATCACTTTATTTTTTATCACTATTTTGCTCACGAAATAAGTACTAATTGGTTTTTTTCTTTCTATTGCTCTTTGTTTTTTTTTTTACTTTTGTTTGTTGTTTATTGTTGATTCGTTAATGTTTGTTTGTTGTTTTTTTCTATTTTTTGTTCACTTATCAATATTATTACGTTGAATTTTCACTACAATCACAACCGAGGTACAGAAATCACGCACAAAGATTGAGGAGACGTTAGTTTTGTTTTTTGTTTGTTTCGATGCGTCAGTTTATTCAAATTTATTATTATACTTTATGGCTCGGAAGATATTTTTCTTCTTTTTCTTCTTAAATACACGTTTCAAACATACGCTAGCAAAATGGAAGACTTTACAGGACTAGGCTTTTTTTTAAACTTAATTTACACTACTTTTTTTTTAAACTAGATTTATATTCTTTGATAGAGCGACTATATTAAATATTTTATTAGGCCTTTAATTGATGGGTTTATGCGAGTATCTGTATGGGTTCAGATCCAGCGCCACCTGGAACATAAAATAAAAGGATTATTACTATGTCGTCGTTGTTCCGCGAAAAGCATTTAAGTCCAAATATTGAGTTTTGAGATAAATGCAATTTAAGTTTCAGAAGGCGATGTAAAATCATGTTTTTAATCAAATAAAATATATATAGATGTTATTTAAAGACAGTTTATTTATTTATAAGAATTACTACAAAAAATGAGTAACTTAAAAACATATTACCTAAAAATTAAAAATAAGGACACCTATTTTGGACTTAATCCTTTTTTTGGTGAAAACAACTGTAAAAATGTGACTGAAACGCTTTTTAAATATTGTTTTTTTTCTGTATTATTTTATTATTTATTCCTCTGACTTGATGTGTCGTGGTTTATTAAGTCATGAACTCTTGTGCTGGTTGGCAGGGATGGCAGGGTTGGCAGGGATGGCAGGGATGGCAGGGATGGCAGGGATGGCAGGGATGACAGGGATGCCAGGGATGGCAGGGATGGCAGGGTTGGCAGGGATGGCAGGGATAGCAGGGATAGCAGGGATGGCAGGGATGGCAGGGATGGCAGGGATGCCAGGGATGGCAGGGATGGCTGGGTTGGCAGGGATGGCAGGAATGGCAGGGATGCCAGGGATGGCAGGGATGGCTGGGATGCCAGGGATGGCAGGGATGGCTGGGTTGGCAGGGATGGCAGGGATGGCAGGGATGGCAGGGATGCCAGGGATGGCAGGGATGGCTGGGTTGGCAGGGATGGCAGGGATGGCAGGGATGGCAGGGTTGGCAGGGATGGCAGGGATGGCAGGGATAGCAGGGATAGCAGGGATGGCAGGGATGGCAGGAATGGCAGGGATGCCAGGGATGGCAGGGATGGCTGGGTTGGCAGGGATGGCAGGAATGGCAGGGATGCCAGGGATGGCAGGGATGGCTGGGATGCCAGGGATGGCAGGGATGGCTGGGTTGGCAGGGATGGCAGGGATGGCAGGGATGGCAGGGATGCCAGGGATGGCAGGGATGGCTGGGTTGGCAGGGATGGCAGGGATGAATACCAACCATGGAGTTGCTTCGGGAAGATATGATTTTTTTTTTATTTTCATAACAGCGAAACCATATAATTTTTGGACATAAATGTTTTTTCAATGTGCAGATATTTTTATTTTAAGTAAAATGGCATAAAAAAGTCATTTTAAGCAAATATAGACTTAAATGCTTTTCGCAGAACAACGACGATGTGATGGACGCTTATCCTATTTTTTAGTCCATAAAGTGAACCCGAGGGTCACCTGTCTTATCACCAGGATACATGTTGATCAATAGAGATTTCTTAAAGTAAATATTTTATCGTTGTATTCATTTGTTCTTTGATGGTTTTCTATTCCTACCCTCTGCAGATAAGGTGAGCGCGAGAAAAGTACAATAGTTTCAGTATATTTACCTGAAATACATATATGTTATCTGACCACATTTACCCTTTGCTCCTACACTCTCAATTCTAAAGAGATGAATATATCTCTTTCACCAAAATGAGTATATTAAGGGTTCATAAGACCCAAATTCTTTAGGTACATTTGCACTACGGAGGAACGAGGTCACTATGACGTTCTGCCCCTAAAATATATCTTCGTGAAATACTGCATTGTAATTCATTGTAAAGTCATCTAAAATATTGTAATTTGTTTAATCAAACACTGTTTATTCCATTTTTTGTAACGGTATAACCCTACCGGTTTCAAGGCTTCCACCTCATCATCAGGGAAGAATCATCATATAAAGCCAGCTTTATATGATGATTTACATAAAGCCAGCTTTTTACACTAATTTTAATCTCCTAAAACTTATTTAACAGGAAAGGCAAAAATGGAATACTTAGGAACAGTGGTGTGTATAAACTTTTATGTGTTGACTATGATAATTTCTATATAGGAAAGACAGGAAGATCATTTGAAAAGTGATTTCGTGAACACAAATCCGCCTTAACAAATCCTTAAATTTATTCTGAAATGGCTAATCAGTGTAACCGTGAAAACCATTCGTTTTCTATCGATGATGCCAAATTCATACATATCAGTAGTAACGGAAATAAATTGGGCAGATTAAAGGCCCTAGAATTTTCTAAGTCAATGCATCGGGATGAACATCTAGCAACCACATATATTCCAAGAATCTCGCCGCTGCTCGCTGAGGTTGTCTCCGCCTCCCTCCACCCACAGTCCCCAACCCGAATGTTTATCGTTAGAAGCGTGTATGTCGGTACCAGTTCGAGCAAAATTCAGTCTTGTTTGTGCTCCCCTGATAATGAGGTAAAAGCCTTGAAACCGGTAGGGTTATTTATAAGTCAGTGTATCGGGGTGAACATCTGGCAAACACATATATTCCAAGAATCTCGCCGCTGCTCGCTGAGGTTGTCTCCTCCCTCCCTCCACCCATATTTTTTCCATCTTTACCATCTACTCCCGACTTCTGATATAACACTATACTGTGTATGGGTTTCTTATATCGCGAGGGTTAAAATTTTCAGAACCAATTTCATAGTTTTGATAAAACAGTGTTTGATAAAACAAATTACAATTTCATAGTTTTGATAAAACAGTGTTTGATAACAAAAATTACAATTTCATATTTTTGATAAAACAAATTACAATTTCATAGTTTTGATAAAACAATGTTTGATAAAACAAATTACAATTTCATAGTTTTGGTAAAACAATGTTTGATAAAACAAATTACAACTTCATAGTTTTGGTAAAACAATGTTCGATAAAACAAATTACAATTTCATAGTTTTGGTAAAACAGTGCGTGATAAAACAAATTACAATTTCATAGTTTTGGTAAAACAGTGCGTGATAAAACAAATTACAATTTCATAGTTTTGATAAAACAGTGTTTGATAACAAAAATTACAATTTCATATTTTTGATAAAACAGTGTTTGATAAAACAAATTACAATTTCATAGTTTTGATAAAACAAATTACAGTTTCGTAGTTTTTAATTCAAGTTTTCTTAATAGTTAATAATAATAATTAGAAAAATAAGCACAAAGACCAATGAAAGTGTGGCTGGATCAAGTGAATGATATTCTGAAAGAAGGAAACGTAGAAAGTCAGAAAAAAATGTAGAGGTCGTGTAATAAGGTATATGGATGTGGAAGAAGCTAAATATGTGTGTTGAGTTTGGCGCTCTGTCCTCTATGCCTACCCTGACAGGAAAATGGCACGATGGCATGTATAAACACCTAATTCTATCTGGAACGCTCTGAAGTTCGTTCGAAGTGAAAACAAAATTGTAAAATGTACAAACAGATGTCTCCTAAATAGCACGTTACTGTCGAAAATAATTATGAAATTCTGATTTGTTACAACAGGTGTCGCATTATTTTTACTTTTGTAAATAAAAATATTCGCGCTGTAACAATTCTATTATGAAATTGAGAAATATGTTTTTGACCTCAGTAGTTATTTCCCACACTAACATATTTATACATATCATCACGTCGTGTCCCTTACGGATTATACAAAGAAAACATATTTCTATACTTTTCTATCTAAACACACAACTTACCCCCTCGTCCGCATTCGTACACCTCGCCATACATACTCTTCTATTATTCATACTATCCACACAAGTTTTCTTTGGTCTATCTCTTCCACGTAAATCATGCACTTCTGATTTGTGAACTTGCTTAGTCATTATCTATCTTCACATATTAATATTCATCGTATTTTAACATGCATTCGTTTCTGATGACATGTTTTTCTAAGTGCACGCATGTTACCATTTTAATTTTATCCTAATCTGCTAAGTCCAAACTTATCTTCCATAAATTAAGATGGGCACCATCACACTATTATGTATTGTGATTTAGGCTATTGTGGCTACATTTAATGCATCGTTTACTTTGTTCCATGTCGCTACCCTTCTTTCAATGTCCCTTTCAACTCGCCCTGTAAATAACATAACTCATCTACTTGTTCCAATTTCTCAACCCATACATCGCAAACACTATTTTTCAAACCCATTTCCATACCGATGACTTTTCATTTCACTATATCCATTCTCAAACCTTTTACTATGTATCCCGCATCACTTAAATCGACTTTATTTTGCAGCACAACCATAGTTTGTACAAAGATGTCATAACCAGAGAAGTCCATAGAAGTCATAACAGTCATAAAAATCCATAGAAGTCATAAGCATAGAAGTCCACACGTACGTGTATATATTTCAATAATTATTTTACATCTTCCATATTTCACACATTAATCTATGTAAATATTAAATAACCAGGGTGACATAAAATATCCTTCCTTTACCCCTTTTGTGATATTTATAATTTAGTCTATCCGTTCCGTACGTTCAGTATCCGTCCACTTTAATACAAAGTACTCAGCGGTAAGTAATACACATCGAGCTTAAGAAAGATACTGTCGGCCATAATCGGCTAACTTCGGCTTTGTAGAGCGTCGTCTCCGTCATTCATACACGTGTTTCGTCGCGATTTGTCAGTCGTTGTCAAGCGTTCTAGGGTGTGGTCCAAATAATACACATCATCTATAGTACTTCACAAACGCGTCCACTTCAAAGTATAGAGACGACATAAACGACGCTGTACAAGGCCGCAGTTAACCGATTATGGCCGACAGTCTCTTTCTGAACCCTTCCTGTCCTGTGATGTGTAACCAGTACACATTGCTTCTAAAAACTTTAATATCTCTATAAATATAATAAATACTGGGTTCAGATTTTAGGTATTCCTCCGTGATACATTTACGCATTGAATGAAAAAAATAATATTAATAATAATTAACACTTATCGGCCACATCAGATGTATTTTGTGAAAATCGGGAATAAATTCACCAATACAATCAAATATATGCCAGTGTGTGACGTAGGTATATTCATTCTAAAAAACCGCTATGGGTGAGGAAGCGACGCTATTCACGTCTCACTCTACTTCGGTATATGGGATCGCAAGAAATAGAATCTCAGTTCGCTCGTTTCTCTCGCTCAGTAGCCAGCAGGCTTTCGTTCGAGGTGGTCGCTTCGCCCGTTTTGTGAACGTCGTCCGATGTTTTTTTTTCACGTTTTCAGCAATTAAATTTCAATTGTAATCACTTTTGAATTTAAACCTAATTAATTTAAGCGATTGGTTATGAATATTCTTATTTTTCCGATTTTAAATCGCTCATTTTTATATGTGCATTGAATATACATCACCGAAACGGGCGGATTTTTTTAGCACAGGAAGGGAAAAGTGAAGCCCGATGTGTATTACTTACCGCCGGGTACTGTACATGTTTTATTGTACTTTTAACTGTTGAAATAATATTTATTAAAAATACAATACAAAATAAGTTATATTTGGCTATATAACAGGGGTGGGCATACATGAGGTCAACGAGAGCCACATTCTGGATTTTCATATATATAAAGAGCCACACCATAGTTGGGCAAAAGAATGAAGTGGCAATGGGCCGGACACGTAGCCAGAATGTCAGACTCCCGATGGACATCCGAAATAATCCAATCGTACCCAAGAGGCGTAAAGAGGCCCAGAAGAAGACCGAAGGTACGCTGGATAGACGAAATCAGGAAGCATGGCAGCATCACATGGCATCAACGAGCAAAAAACCGAACTATTTGGAGTCAACTTGGGGAGACCTTCATCCAGCAGTGGATCGACCCTGGTTGACAATGATGATGATGATGATGACACCATAGTCACGTTCTCACGTAGTATTAAATACACTAATTCAAATTTATTACATATTCTACACACATCTTAATTGCTATAAAAAATACACATATAAGAAAATATAAAAATGAGAAATAAAACACAAAATAATTAGTTCAAAATTAATTTAATAAAAATATAATATAATACTCGTATTATAAAAAGTGTATTTATCACTTTTAGCTAAATCTCTCAAATTTGGTGTAAAATTTGTTGCAGCCGTTCGCAGCAATTCTATCAAATGCTCGTTTGTTAATTGCGAACGATATTTTGATTTTACAAACTTCGGTTTGATTTTACAATTTTACAAACGGTTTGCGTGGTTTGCGCACATAAAGAAGCAGGAGATGCGCGCGCACACTACACATTGAAATCACAGCACATAAGTATACACCAATACTTGCGTCTTTGACAGTTGCATTCATACATGCGCATCTTGTCACTTATGGTACAACATTTAGAAAGGAAAAACGCGAAAATACAAGTATAATGGGGAAATAAAGTATCTATGTTTTTATAAGAGACATTGGGAGCCGCACTTGACCCAACGAAGAGCCGCATTTGCCCACGTCTGCTATATAATAATGCAATAGTTCATTTCCAAACATGCAAGGCAATTCTTGATCTGTCATTGAATCAGTGAAACAAAAAAAAAGTTTAATCTGTATATCAAGCAGTGCGTCTGTCTGTGTGCACGGGCAAGTTGTCCGACTTATCATACTGCGATAACCACTGTGCAAAATAATTTTGGAACAATAGTGGGTTGGAAAATATTGCGATATGGTTTGAAGTAATTTTAACGCTTAGCATTCAACCTTAACAACGGGCGCCTCGAGTTCGATTCACTTCTTGACTTGTTTTACTTTTAAACCGTTTTTCTTCTGAATTAATGCTTTCTTTAGCATATAAGATACTTATAAGAAATTCTTCAAGTACTATTAAGTAACTTAAAAATAGCGCATTCAATAAAAAGTCTACGTCCTCGTACTTATACGCTGCAGTAGATTTAACTTGCCGAATCGTCATAGAGATTTGATATTCTTGCCATCGAAACTTAAAATTTTATCATGCTTAAATGTAAAAGTTTGCATATCATAGTATAAATAGGCCAAAACCCATACGATGGTTGTCGTCGAAGAAAGAATACGAGAATTGAATTTTGAATACAAGAGAGCGATAGAGGAATACTTGGATTCTCTCCGAAAGTAATTCGAAATTTGAATCTCGGTGGGTCCGTGATATTGAACGAATTTTAAATACCTAGCTTACAATTTTTGAACCGGTGTAAAAAGGGACGATATTTAAATGATATACTCGTATATATATAAACAAATTTTACATTTATGAATATATATTTTCATAAATGTAGAATTTGTTTTACTTCCGTGAATATTTGTCTTGTGGGTTCATTCTTGACGATTGTCTTGTGGGTTCATTCTTGACGATTGTCTTGTGGGTTCATTCTTGACGATTGTCTTGTGGGTTCATTCTTGACGATTGTCTTGTGGGTTCATTCTTGACGATTGTCTTGTGGGTTCATTCTTGACGATTGTCTTGTGGGTTCATTCTTGACGATTGTCTTGTGGGTTCATTCTTGACGATTGTCTTGTGGGTTCATTCTTGACGATTGTCTTGGGGGTTCATTCTTGACGATTGTCTTGTGGGTTCATTCTTGACGATTGTCTTGTGGGTTCATTCTTGACGATTGTCTTGTGGGTTCATTCTTGACGATTGTCTTGTGGGTTCATTCTTGATGATTGTCCCGAATGTGGGTTCGAGTCCCGAATTAAATCGCCATTGTCTAAAGTGTGCTCTCTAAACGGCGCTATATAAATTATAAATTATATTACTATTATTTTTAAAATCAGTGTCACCCTAAAGGGGATTTGTAATTATTTGTATGCGCCATCACTCCCGAGTAACTGTTCGTCGCCACTGGCACAATTACGAAAATAATTTTCGCAGAATTGTTACATACGGTAAGTTTTGATATAATGGAAATAATAACTTAACATGCCACTTCCCACGAGGCTTTATAATTGGAAACTTGAAATATTGACTGGTTATTATATTTTATCTTAATTATTTTCCTTAAAACTTCCTTTTCTCGTTGCTCTTGCGAAGGATTTTATATTTTCCCTGCTCAAGTCTTGTATCTTTGATTGAATTTAATTTTCTCTTTACTTTTCGTGCTGTATTCATTCAATAAATTCATATTTTTAAAGTTACACGTATCGTGATTTGTTTTTGGAATATTTTAAAACATATTTTTTTTATATCGTTACTGTGATTTGTAAATGGCAAAGTTTCGTTTATTTTTTCAATAAATAAGTAAACATCTGGCAAAACATGACTTACTGAACAAATATAAAATGCAAAAGTCAAAAAAAGAGAAAAATACATGACTTCACTCCGAACAACGTGAAGAAACCCTCCAACACCACACCCTCGCTTGGATCGTGAAGTTCTATAAAAGCCAACAGAACCACAGCAACCCTCTGATCGCTACTCTGGGGGCTTACAAGAGTAAGTCCGACCTACTTTTCCGTTATAAGCGCATATTTTCGAAGCATCATTTGTTGCCTGACTAGTTCACCAAAGATATTAGCTGGGATGACCAAGGTCTAAGTGAATGAGATGAAATGCGAGTAGAACGAGTGGTGAACATGTATGTGTTAAATAATAAGTTGTAAGAATTGTTATCTAGTTATAAGTCACACACAGTACAGTCAAGATATACACAACGACATACATTCAAGATATACACAAGACATACTGTACCACGACATACAGTCATGATATATGGTACACAACAAGACACACTGTACCACGACATAGAGTCAAGATATACACAACAAGACACACTGTACCACGACAAAAAGTCAAAACAAATATACAGTGCAAATGTGAGTGGAAGGCGTGGTAGAGTAAGACCAATAAAAGTATGGTTGGATCAAGTAAATCTGACTCAAGTAAAAGAGACACTGAGCAATCTATGAAGCATACAGTTAAGGGCGTCGAATTTATGGTTATTATGATGGTTGGAAGTTGCTGGAATTATAAATCGTCTTACTTATTCTGAAATGGCTAATCATTGTCACTGTGAATACCATACATTTTCTATCGATGATGCCAAATTCTTACATATCAGAAGTAACGGAAATAAATTTGACAGATTAGAGGCCCTAGAAATTTTTAAGTCAGTGCATCAGGGTGAACATCTGGCAAATACATATATGTCAAGAACCTCGCCGCTGCTCACTGAGGTTGTCTCCTCCCTCCCTCCACCTACAGTTTCCAACCCTAATGTTTACCATTAGAAGCGTGTATGTCGGTACCAGTTCGAACAGAATTCAGTCTTATTTGTGCTCCCCTGATGATGAGGCATGAACCGTAAGTAGCATGAACCGACTGGAAGCATTCGAAATGTGGATGCACCGGAGAATGATACGGATACCCTGGACGGATATGGTCAGCAACACAAGGGTTCTTCAAAGAACCAAAGTTGGCAGAGAGTTACTGACTAATATTAAAATCCGAAAGGTGTCCTACTTGGGTCATGTACTTAGAGGAGCAAATTACAAATAACTGCACCTGATCATCCAAGGCAAAATAGAAGGCCGAAGAGGTATTGGCAGGAGGCAAATCTTCTGGCTCCGCAATATACGTGATTGGACTGGCATAAGGGGCGTTAGAGATCTTTTTCGGACTGCCGGAGACAAAGATATCTACTCTCAAGTGATATTCAACGTTGGGGGGACCTGACATGACACTGAGGAGAAGAAGATGATTAGGGGAAAGCCTTGAAACCGGTAGGGTTATACCGTTACATAAAAGTGGAATAAACAGTGTTTGATAAAACAAATTACAATGTCTTTAAACCTCCACAATAATAATGTCTTGACTATAAATAATGTGTGAAAATGATGAAAATATATACAGACTACAATAGGAAAAATGAAAATAAATAATCAATAATATAAATATTAATGAGAAGAAAACGCACACACAACCGCCAACAACTTGATATGTGTAACGCCACTGGTTTTCTGATACAGAATACCCTATTACGTTTCCCTAGATATTTTTAGAGTTTTGTTGAAGTTGTTCTTTTTTTTAATTAAACATATTGTAGGCCGGTTCCAGTAAATTAATTTTAATTTTGCCCTTTTTATTTTTCCTTGCTTAGGTAAGTAAATACAGATGGAGAGGTGTAGAGAGTACGCAGGACGCAGGACGGCGCATTCGTCTTAATTAAATTTAATTCCCTTCAGACCATTCTGTGATGGATCTTCTAATTTTCTCATTTTCTCTTGCTGCAGATTGTAGGTATATGGACCCTTGTCTTAGTGCTACGCTGGATGATGGACGTGGAAAATTTGTAAAACGAAATCAGCTTTGATTAATGACTTTGAAAGCTCAATCATAAGTATGTTAAAAAATACACTCCTAAGTAAAGAAAGTACGCCTATAAGTGAAGAAAAATGGTCCGTAATTAGAGAGAATACGACCGTAATTAAAGAAAATACGACCATAAGTAAAGAAAAATTGACCATATGTAAAAAAATACGACCATAGTAAAAGAAAATACGACTATTAAGTGAAGAAAATACGACCATAATGAAAGAAAATACGACCATAATTAAAAAAAATTACCACATGTAAAAAAATACGACCACAATAAAAGAAAACACGACTACGTGTATAAGTGAATAAAATCTTCTTCTTATTTTAGGGCTGTTGTGGTCCTGCATCATCGTTTCCCTCTTGTGACGTCGACTGCCAGCTGTCTTTCCATCTTTTGGGAGGTCGTCCTGGAGGTCTGCCTGCTTGGGGGATACTGTCCCTGGCCATTCTTTCGGCTCTTGGTTCCGCCATTCTGGATACATGTTCGTTCCAGAAGCTTCTTCTCTGTCGACCCTATCTGACAATATCTTCAACTTCAACTTGAAGAAAATACGACCATAATTAAAGAAAATACGGCCACAAGTAAAGAAAAATTGACCATTTGTAAAAAAATACGAGCATAATAAAAGAAAATACGACTATAAGTAAAGAAAATCTTCTTTTAGGCCTGTTATGGTTCTGCATCATCGTTTCTCACTTGTGACGTCGACTGCCAGCTGTCTTTCCATCTTTTGGGAGGTCGTTCTGGAGGTCTGCTTGCTTGGGGGATACTGTCCCTGGCCATTCTTACGGCTCTTGGTTCCGCCATTCTGGATACATGTTCGTTCCAGAACCTTGTTCTCTGTCGTCCACATCTGACAATATCTTGAACTTCAACTTGAAGAAAATACGACCATAATAAAAGAAAACACGACTATAAGTGAAGAAAATACGACCATAAGTAAAAAAATACGACTATAATAAAAGAAAGCACGACCAAATGTATGGATAATATGACTATAAATAAAGAAAATACGGCTATAAATGAAAAAATATGACCATAAGTAAAGAAAATACGACCTTAACTAAAGAAAATACGAACATATTTCTGAATATTGTGCTAGATTGCAATGACTTAAAATAGGACAGCGAAAAAATCTCGACGTTCTGTCAACCGTCTTTTCGGTGTTGAAAAATCGGTGATGTCCTCAGTATCTGCGTGGACAATTAAATTTTCTTTCTGATCCTGGTCTGTTTCTTCGATCTTGTTATGGTAAGATCTTTTACACTCCAACGTACCATGCATCAATCTACATCTCATCTTCACCAGTTCACTCGCCTTGATTTTGGGACGATCTTCTTAGTTTAATCAGAGTTGCTTAATCAAAATCCATGATTATATGGTATATGAACACTACATGTATCGTCTTCGTCGTTGCTGGGCCTTGTAGCCGAGGACCCCTCGCCATTCCAATCTCAATTTAGTTAGAAAGTGAAGCTGTGTCGTGGAGTAATTTTTTTAAGTGAGTTAGCCAATGCATACCAGCAAACTTACCGGCCAAATAGCTGTACTGGATCCGATGGCACACCGAAGTGAGATAATCGGAGCACAACGGCGTTATTTTTTTTTTAAAGAGTAGATATGACCAAAGTCCTATATAGATGTCTCTTATACCCCCGAATACTAGGCGGAAAAAATGCCTGTGTCATTCGAGGGGTGTAGTTTAGCGCGGGATTCGAACTGGCGACCCTCCGCAGTACATAAAACACTACACTTCACCCTAAGTCGAAGTGTTACTATCACATATTGAAAGATCTACAAAGGCTTCTTTGTCGTTCATGTTATCTTGATAAGTTTTCTGCAGTTTTCTTTCCAAATATGTTTTTATAAACATATACTGATGCAGAAAAGTATCTAATCTAATGGCCGCAGTCAGTATCTTTCTGTTCTTATACTCAACTTATACATATATGTAATATTTTTAATCTGTCAATGAAAGTGGGTTCGAATCCCAAGTTCTCTTGAGCGCTTTTGAGGAGAGTCTACCCTCTAAATGGCGCTATATAAATTGTCCTTTTATTATTATTATTATTATCACTGACTGTGGGAAACACGCTTTTTATATCGAGATACGATCACAAATTACCATGGGTATTGTGTTCTTATCATGGTACCCGATGTTATTGTTTGAGCGTCATGGTCGTCCATGATTCTGCTCTATAGGAGTATACAACTACATTTTTTTAATGACTATTCACTAAATATGGGTGTTCCAAGTCAGTGAACAATGATGAGTTAATTATATGAATTGCAAATAGAGATTACGTTCTTGGACATATTTTCTTAACCTATGGGTCGCGACCCGAAGTTGAGTCGGTCGGTATTTGAAATGTGTATGTTTTGCATAATAACATACGACACGTCACAAAATTTCAATATGTGTACGTTTTGCATAATAACATACGACACGTTACAAAATTTTAATAGGGATATGTTTTTCATAATTACATACGACACGTCACAAGATTTTAATATATGGTATGTATGTTTTGCATAATAACATACGTGTCACAAAATTTCAATATGTGTATGTTTTGCATAATAACATACGACACGTTACAAAATTTTAATATATGTATGTTTTGCATAATAATATACGACACGTTACACAATTTTAATAGGGATTGTTTTTCATAATAACATACGACACGTCACAAAATTTTAATATATGTATGTTTTGCATAATAACATACGACACGTTACAAAATTTTAATATATGTATGTTTTGCATAATAACATACGACACGTTACAAATTTTTAATATATGTATGTTTTGCATAATAATATACGACACGTCACAACATTTTAATATATGTATGTTTTGCATAATAAGATACGACACGTTACAAAATTTTAATATATGTATGTTTTGCATAATAACATATGACACGTTATAAAAATTTAATAGGGGTATGTTTTCCATAGTAACATACATGTCACAAAATTTTATTATATGTATGTTTTACATTATAACATACGACACGTTACAAAATTTTAATATATGCATGTTTTGCATAATAACATACGACACGTTACAAAATTTTAATATATGTATGTTTTGCTTACTACCATACGACACGTCACAAATTATGTTTATTTCTTGTCATGTGTAAAATAAATAAATAAAAATATGACTTGGATGATTTCACCTAGAGGTGCATACTTTTGACTCTGGAATATTTCTATACCACGCGTGACTGAGTGTTTAGCCATGATATTCGTCCTGTAAGTTGGTATGTAGAACAGAGGGTGATTCCTTGCACGGCTATATTTATTAGGTGCATATAAACTTAGTGCTTCTAGAATCACGGGACAGTTAAAGCAACATTGAAAAACGTTAAATAGGAATATCGCAATGGATTCTTGCCTTCTTGTTTCGAGGATTCTACATATAGTTACACACCGTGAGAAGTTCGGCATGGTGAGCATATTTTGGGTAATCGCCCTTTGTTCTGTGCCATAGATATCTGAGGATTTTTTTTTGTATTTGTTCTATATTGTTTTTATATTTGAGCTATTAGAGCAGTGCTTCTAAAGTGATGGCCCGTAGTAATCGTAGACTTGTAACCTTAATAAGATCTAAGTATTTATGTATTGTATTTCTTTTAATTCATTTAAATTATTTTTGAAAAAACTTTTTAACCAGCTCCATCTTGAATAAAATTAAGCCAGTCCTAGGATTAATTTTATTTAAGATAGATAACACTGAAAAACATATACCGGTCCATCCCACAAAATAGTTTGAGAAGTACTATATTAGGGTAATACGAGTATGGCGTCAAATTGTTTTGTACTATGCGTATCCAGAAAGTAAGTGTACTGAGGTTCTCACGACCGGATGCATTTTATTTTCGACATGTTGGCTACACTTCCGTGTAGCCTGACCCTTCCCCTCCGCAACGAGACCGGTTCAAGGTCAGTACGTTGAGAAGTGTCGACGCGACAACACGTTTCGTGAAAAATGTCAATCCAATCTCCCGCCAAGTGCGAAATACGCGGCGTCATCCGTTATGTCGTTTGGAAGGGAAAACCTCCGGTTGAGGTTTATAATGAGGTGAAAACTGCATATGGTGATAAAGCTATGAATCGTACGAGTGTGTACAAGTGGGGTCGCGAGTTTAAAAACGGTCACGTCACACCTCTTCACCCTCCGCCAAAAAGTTCAAAACCACAATTTCAGCCAAGAAAATCATGGCATCCGTGTTTTGGGACTGTCAAGGCATCATTTTAATTGAATATATGCCTCAAGGGGAGACCATCAACTCTGCAAGATACTGTGAGACCCTAAAAAATTGCGGAGGGCGATTCAGAACAAGAGGAGAGGCATGCTGACAAAGGGAGTCTGCGTGCTGCACGACAATGCCAGACCACACACGGCCAACGCCACGAAGGAACTGCTCGCCTCGTTTAAATGGGATGTCCTGAACCATCCTGCGCATTCCCCTGACCTAGCACCTTCAGATTACTATCTCTTTACCTCCCTGAAGCTGCACATGGGTGGAAAAAGGTTTTCAACCGACGAGAAGGTAACGGAGGAGGTGGAGAAGTGGACGGAGGGGTTGGCGGGAAACTACTTCGAGGAAAGCATCAAAAAGTTGATACCCCGCTTCACCACCTGCATTGAGAGGAATGGCGACTATGTCGAAAAATAGCTTACATATGTACTACGGTAACCACGTATTTTTTTTGTTTAAATAAAAAAAATTGTAACCTACAAAAATTCAGTACACTTACTTTCTGGATATGCCTCGTAGATCCACCAGATGAAATACTAAAATATATTAAACCTGGCGATCATCATAAAACGTACGCAATTCTCATTGTCATTGGAATACGAGTATCATACTTGCTTTATAAACTTGCTTGCTAAAATACAACGGTCTCCACATCCTAGGGTTGCGGGCTCGATTTCCGTTGGAATAGATTTATTTTTAAACAAGGATTGCAGTCTTGTTCTCACTTAAGGCCTCTTAAACATCTTTTTGGTGTCTTAGAAAATATTGTCATAGTTATAAGCCCGCCAGACTGTGCTGTATGCAATTAAGTGTAATACAAGACTCAAGTGTCATCCATGATGCCCTGACAATTTTCCTCGAATTCAAGAGAGTGATGATTAATACAGAATCTTCGAGTAGATTGCGTATAAGTTTGATTAAACCAAGATGAAGAACAATCTTCATTATCTATATGCATCCTGTTTCGAAGGAATTACACAATGACCATAAATCTCTCGAGATGGCAGTGTGACCGGACCTTGCACAGATGCTGCAATCAATGCAACTCTCATGACAGATGCATAATGCTAATGTTGGGTCACACGTCATGCTCTCAAATGCATCGCGGTCTGGTTTTCAAATCATGTCTTCGTGAGTGCCGTTCATTTGAAAGTCATAACCTAATAATAGTTATAATTATAATCAATATATATTGAGTAATTTATGAAAACAAATTGTGTTCGTTCTTTGGTATTTCGTGTGGCCGCGGTAAATTAGACCTTTATGTGTTCTGTAAAAGGAAAAATAAGTAAATAAAACACTTATTTTATATTTTTGTGTTCACCACTGGTTTATTTTTGGGTTTAATACCGGCTTCGAAGACAACCGTCTTCATTGTCAGGTTAAGATAAACTAAATTGATTAAACTACAGTTCTTGTATAAGTGTATATAATATAAGAGGAATGAGGTAGGGGGAGAAAAGTGGGGAGAGATGTGATTCAATGGTAAATGGGGCGGGGAAAAATTAAAATGAAACTGAATCTTTCGGGCAGGCCAGGGTCTGGATATCCAAGGGGGGTGGATTTTAAATATGAAACATATTAAGCAGAGGGCTATTATTAAAATTGGTTTGGTTGTTGATGATATTTAAACTTAATTTTATACATTTTTTAATCTCGAGAATTACCAAATTGTCAAGATGCAATCCTTGGTTTATGTGTAGAATCCGCAAACCACGATTGATTTAAAAAGAATGGTTATTTTCAATTAGGTGGTTAACGAATTCTGAACTTATTTTTCCTTTTACATAAAACATGGCACCACAAAGTGAAACTTTGTTCTTTTCGAAGATTCAAGAAAAACTCGTTCGTTTATTAAGAAAATGAAGGACACTTAAGTGTCCTTTACATATCATAGTTTATTTTTTATTTATTTATTTTACATGACAAGGATATCAGTAGTTTGAAAACATATATTTCAATAACATATCAGTAGTTTGAAAACATATATTTCAATAACATATCAGTAGTTTGAAAACATTTATTTCAATAACCGTAAAAACATATTCACTTTCCCTCACCATACTGAATAACTATGCTCAGATACCGTAGGCCTGCTGGTTACCTAACGTGGAATTCCTGTTTTAAATTAACCAGCTTATCACAGGTGTCAATTCCTGTTTTAAATTAACCAGCTTATCACACGTGTCAAGTAAACGCTCTCATCACTGAAAATAACCTAAATAACTATATCTAGATATAGACTAGATTTACACTTTTATAGTTAAAAAAAAAAACAAAATTAAAGAAAAAACAACAAAGTAAAAAAATAATCAACAATACAAGACTTATAAAATAGAATATATAACTTAAAAAGTAAAAAAAAAAAGATAATCTCTCAGAATGGGATATTATTGTAGAATAAATTGCAAAAAAAATAAGATAAAATGGAAACACCAGTCTCCCAGTCAAGACCTAAGATTGAGGAAATGCTGGAGAAATACCCTCCTGAACTGAACAACACAACCAAACCAGACATGGAGTTACTCAATTGTTGCATTCTCACGATTGATTAATTATAATATGCAACGGTCATTAACAAATTGCCATTGAAACGTTTAAATTTTAAAAGGTTCCGCGTGTTTCTAGCAGGAGTATGGAAACTAATCTGAGATATTAAATCGATATTAAATCGATATCGACGATATTTTAAATACTCGAGTCGATTGTAATCTTTATTTCAGAGAGTTTATTGATAAAGTGTAACCCTTCTTTCGAAGAGTTTATTGATAAGGTGTAATCCTTCTTTCAGAGTTTATTGATAAGGTGTAATCCTTCTTTCAGAGTTTATTGATAAGGTGTAATCCTTCTTTCAGAGTTTATTGATAAGGTGTAATCCTTCTTTCAGAGTTTATTGATAAGGTGTAATCCTTCTTTCAGAGTTTATTGATAAGGTGTAATCCTTCTTTCAGAGTTTATTGATAAGGTGTAATCCTTCTTTTAGAGAGTTTATTGATAAAGTGTAACCCTTCTTTCGAAGAGTTTATTGATAAGGTGTAATCCTTCTTTCAGAGTTTATTGATAAGGCTTAATTTTTCTTTCAGAGTGTTTATTGATAAGTTAAGTGTAAGTCAATAAGATTTCGTAGTTAGGCGTTTGCTTTTTTCTCACGAATTCTCATTAACTTGATAATTTGAAAGGCTTAGTTGCGTGTATGTACCATATGTGTCAACCCTTTACGTACTGTTTCAATTTAAATAAATTAACAGCCTCTCTCACAGTTTCCTCGTACATTAAGGATTCTGAGAAAATATTTCAGTAGATGTCTCTCATAAAGACGTCCATGTTGATATGACTTGTATAATAGTGAAATGTTATAAAATATCTCACAAATACTACAATACATTTGTAAGCGAAATTAGTAACTGCAGAAAAATAAGAGACTAGAATAAAAAATACCATTTTTTTTTATCTCCCACTTTTTTGTTACAAGCGTATCTCCAATAATGAAGTTAGCAACACTGCAGTTCATTTAAGCTTATCTCCAATAATAAAGTTAGCAATACTGCAGTTCATTTAAGCGTATCTCCAATAATGAAGTTAGCAATACTGCAGTTCATTTAAATGTTTATTTATTTAGAAATTTTATTGTAAAATGTACAAATGGTTACTTTATTGCTAAATGGTAACCTCTTCCAAACGACCAGGCACAATTAGTGTCAATTTCTGAAGTGAAACGACGTTATTTTCAAAAAGAAAACTTTAACATTCTTAAAGCATTACAATTTGCAAATGGTCACTAAATATTGTAGGAAGATTGGAAAGACACTTTTTTTTTCTCTTTACATAAGCGTTTGCACTCTTTACATAGGCATTTGCACTCTTTATATAGGCATTTGCACTTTTTACATAGGCATTTGCACTCTTTACATAGGCATATGCAATAAAAGACCCAGCCCAGAAGGTGCTTTTTTTGGTTTCTCTTTTTATTAATAGGTTATCCACCCAAACTAGGACGATTTGTGCCATCGAATTCAAGTCATAATGCAATTATATGAATCAAAAAAATAAAAATATTTTTTTTAATTACAATTCAAGACAGTTTAAAGTTTAAGTTGATTAAGTTTCAAAAATTTAATAATTGATCTATAAATGGAAAAGTTCCACGAAGAAAAAAGAAACGCCACATTCATTGAACGCGGAAAAAATATGGCCTTTAGTAAATCAAATCTGTCTCGCGAAGGACAACCGAAAAATGCATGGTCTTTAGTTTTATCATCCAGACCACACTCGCAGCCGGGATTCCCCACAATACCCATTATGTAAAGATGACTAGCCATCACGCAGTGGCCCGTCCGCAAACGACACATGACAGACATTTCCATCTTGCTCATTCTTATTAAAATAAATATATTAAACCATGGTTTCAAAGGGGTAGTTTGTTCGATTGATTTATATCTAGAGAATTTATGTACCCCAGTCACGTTCCAAACCAAGTGTCGGGTATCATGTTTAATTTTATTTGAAAGATCAGTTACTGGTTGTGAAAAATCAGATAGAGGACAACCGGCAGAACATGCTAATGCACCGAAAAAGCATATTGTAATGTTAAACATACAAATATACCATCACGCCATTTCACTGTCGAGGTAAGGAGAGAGAACAGAACACCAAACTTTCCTGTCTCGATATATACCTCTTTCACCTCCTTTACAACCATACCATACAACTCCTACGACTCATCTGACTTGACCCAACCATATTTTCCTTGATCTAACTCTACCTGTGTGGTATACCTCTACCAACTATACTTTCTTTGGTTTACCTTGGCCTTCTACTCACATTAGCGAGGTGCATGTCTCACTGGACTTCCGTGCGGAAAAGTCGTCGGTTCGAACTCCACGCTGTGCTACTTCCTTTAGAATGACATATATTTTTCCGCCTAGTATTCGGGGTATAAATATACCTGACATCTTTATTATTTTTATTTTTATTTATTATTACACATGACAAGAAATATACATTATTTGTGAAAAAACAACAGGTAATTTAATTTAGACATACAATTTTAATGGATCTGGGTTTGTTGCCTTTCATTTGTCGTATGCCCAGTAAACTAGGCTTTTGCCTGTATCTCACTGAGAATATTTAGCGTGAAAAAAAATCGATACTTCTTTCCGATTTTTGATTACACAAAAACAAAACCCCGTTGCACGTTCTCATCAACCTGACAAACAGTGACACTCAATTACAACTGGAAACATCATGCGAAATTAAACTCCTCACACATCATCACTTCAGAAAGACCAAAAATATTCATACCACAATTACTGCACACAATCATAAGAATAAAAATAAAAAAAACAAAAACATACAGAAACAACAAAAATTAAAACAACAAGAAGAAACCCACACTCACGAGCCCACACAAATCTTTTCCACACGTCATTCATCCTGAAAGCCCAAGTACTCAAAATCCTGTCGCAATAACAACCACGCTCCTATCGACTGTCTAAATGGTTTTCCTACCTTTACATTTATTGAATTCGGCACGCCATTGTATGACACGGGAGCCAAATAAGCATATTGCCTTTGTGCAAAATCATCGTTCATATATATTCTCTCAAAAACTTCTTTCTCTTCTGCTTTATGTAGATTTTCGATGTGTTTTGTTGTAAAAAATATTCCTGGGAGATGGGAGACAACCAGCTGTCTTAAATCCTACAGCATGCTTTGAACTTGTAACATTATGAGTATTAGAGTGATGGTGCAGTTTGTGGCGGAAATCTATAAAAATGTAATCATGCTGAACTTGGGTTGCTCTATCCATGACATTCAACTCTCCACTACCAACAACTGCAGCTATCTGCGTATCGTCGTGTGCAATGGTGCGAACACTGACTGTTCTAATCATTTCCTGTTCATTATCGAAATAAGATAAACATAGTTTCAGCGTAAATAATCCTTTTAAAAAAATAAACAATGATTTAGTTAAATTGCCGAACAACTATTTTGGTTCTCAATACTTGGTAATGAAAACTATTCATCATCATTGTCAACCAGGGTCGATCCACTGCTGGATGAAGGTCTCCCCAAGTTGACTCGGTTTTTTGCTCGTTGATGCCATGTGATGCTGCCATGCTTCCTGATTTCATCTATCCAGCGTACTTTCGGTCTTCTTCTGGGCCTCTTTATGCCTCTTGGGTACCATTGGATTATTTCAGATTTCCATTGGGAGTCTGACATTCTGGCTACATGTCCTGCCCATTGCTACTTCATTCTTTTGCACACCTTTATAACGTCTTCTACCTTTGTAATATTGCGAATCCAGGTGTTTCGTTTACGGTCTCTTTTAGTATATCCCAACATGCATCTCTCCATGCCCCTTTGTGCGATCTGGAGCTTTTGTGTGTTCTTTACTTTGAGCGTCCATGTCTCGCAGCCATACGTAAGTACTGGAAGAATACACTGGTTGTAGATCCTTCGCTTTAAGGATATTGGGAGATTACCTTTGAAGATGTTGTTCAAACGTCCAAATGAGCCCCACGCTAGTTTTGTTCTTCGTGCTATTTCCTCCGATATGCCACCTACAAAGGAAATAAGTTGGCCCAGATACACATATTCCCGGACAAGTTCAAGCGGCTATCCATCTACCTTTATTGGTTTTGGGGTAGCAAAGCTGTTCATTTTTAAACAAAACTTCTTTAGATCATTCGGGTTTTGTGAGAATATAACGATATCGTCTGCAAATCTCAAATGGCTCAGGTATTTTCCATCAATCATTTGATAACAACTATTGTCAATCATTATTTAGAAATCTTAATACAAGGGTTACAAAAAATATATGTACATACTCGTATAATGACACCCTCTATAGTCTGATGGAAAATTTGCAAAGCCTTAAGTTTTTCTAAAGCTTATTGACCGTTTTTTCTTAAAGCGCTATTTAGCAATAACGCCGTATAAATTTCCCCGCAGAAATTCTGCTAAACTTGGAAATTCACGATCGTTTTCGGACTTCGATTTTCTAGCCATTAGAACTCTCGGTTTGATATTTTAAGACTGTGTGCTTGCTGCATGCAACCCCTTACGCGCAAAAAACCAACACACTTAATTGGCATCTTTTTTACGTGTCGAAGGCACTATGTCTTCCACGAATCAAATCCTGTTTAGCATGCTTTCTCAGTATGAACCTACAATCTTCACCGATCGCGAAGCTACAACTACAGCCATTTTTTTAAGGCCGAGGCCACACCAAAGTGCTTCGTTAGGTGCTAAGCTAGGTTTTACGTGACTCATATACTAGGTGACTTCATGCTTGGCCACACCAAAGTGCTTCGCACAAAGTCATTTGAAAGTTGGGAGTGGTTGATTCAACACACGATGCCACTCTCAAAACTAACAAATTTCATTACAACTTACCATCTTTATTTAATTTCTGTGCAACTTCATTCCAAAGTGATTTTATTACAGGTACATTTTTCTATAATTTGCTCAATGGGTTCCACAAAGGCTCCCTTTTATACACAGCTGTCATTAAAGTCTCCGCCATCTTGTAAACTAACCAACACGTCTGTTCGCTAGGAGATCACTCGGTGACTAATCGTCGTACAATGTGGCACGAAGCGTGCAGTGTGTCCACTGCGATAGTATGCAGTACCATGGTTCGCTAGGATATGTCGCCTAACTCGCAGCATAGCTCTACGCATCAAGCGAGGCTCCTACCTGTGTGGCCGAGGCTTAAGTATTTGAATTTCTTAAATATACGATTTTGGCCCGCTGCCTTATCTATTTATTCGTCTTCCAGTTCCGTGATAAGATATTCAGTATTCTTCTCTGCATGGCCCCTCTGTGTCACACTGAGCTTATGCATTTTTTGCGTTGTGAACATTGTGAACCGTCTCTAACCCATATATCTGTACTGGGAGGACGCCTGAATCAAATAGGCATTTCCTTTGGGATCTCGAGTACTTAGGATTTGAGAAAAAAGATACATCTCTCGAGAAATTACAATACGTATTGTCAATACTTTAAAACCCGATCAAAATAAAACCAACCTTTCTTGGTGCTAGGCTTGTTTTTGAAAAATTCTGATTTTTGTGAAGGGTTTGCTAAAATAGCTATTTCTATGTAATTTTGTATTGAAAATTTGTATATTTGTTCGACATACTTTAAAAATTGAGTTCAGTATAATAATTATGTAGACATTCTCCTTTGTGGAGAACCACATCACACCCCTTATACATGTAACTTGTCTCACTTATTTTCTTGTGCTTAGCACATACAGTCAAACCTCGGGTCACGAACGCCTCCTGTCACGAACAAATTGGCTTACGAACACAATTTCCGAACAAATGTTGACTCGACCTGCGTACAATGCCTCGGCTCACGAATTAGTTGTAACGGCGCATTACGCAATTAGGCATTAGTTGTTCTTAGGTGCGCGCGTTGTGAACATTGTTTGTCGTTGCGTTCGTTGTTCTTGATACAACTTTTTTTTTGCTTTTTATATATATAGTATATACTATATATATATAATATACAGTATATATAAAATATATTTTGCATTAAATTAACCCTCATTATGGCTCCCAAGAAAATGAAAAGTGCTAGTGACAGTGGTGTAAAGAAACGAAGTATTACAGTAGAAACGAAGAAGGAAATAATAACTAAACATGAGAATGGTGTTCGTGTTTCTGATCTCGCCAAACAGAACGACATGGCTATCTACGATCTGTACTATCTTATAGAAAAAAGTTTCGGTTTATGAACATTTCGGCTCGCGAACGGAATCAAAGAACGAATTAAGTTCGTAACCCGAGGTACCACTGTACCTTGCAAGTTCTGCAGTATTTTTTTTTGCCAGTTGATGGAATACGTCATATAAACACATATTTAGACGTGTTTTTTGACAAGCTATTCTGCAAATTCCTTCTACAATATTTGGACCCGGAAACTTAAGTTGGTATCCAGATTTATATGTTAAAATTTTCAAGAGCTGACACTTCACTGCACATTGACGACAATTCGATAAATGTGTATTTTCATTATCTAGGGCAGGGATCACCAAAATACGGCCTGCCGGCCAGATCCGGCCCGCGAGGGCTTTCTATCCGGCCCACGGATGCTTTTAAAAATATTACCAATGTATGTCACATATAAAATACATCCAAATATAATTCATGACAATTTTTATTACAAAAAATAACTTAAGAAAATTTCTAAGCAAACATATTCGTACGCTTCATAGCGCCGATGTCCGAACGGACTGCGATGTGCTTTTAGCAATACGCATGTAAACTCTGACATCACTGTGATAAAACACAGTTACGTGTATCCACAGAGTATGCGGAGGGAAAGCGGTGACGAGAAAGAGCAACTATTCGGATTGTTCGATAGTCATTTGCAAGATTTTTTTTTAAATAGGTGTTTCTCATTTAACACCTAATACTCGTGTCAATAAAATGGAGGAGAGGCGATTGAGATGGTATGGGCACGTTGGACGCAGATCACCCGATCACCTTGTGAACTAGGCAATCTCCATGGATCTTCCTCGAATTAAGACCAGAGGAAGACCAAAGAATTCATGGGTGGTGCAAAAAGATAACCTGATGCAGAGGCACGGCCTGGGGGACGTAGTCCGGGACAGAAGAGCATACAACCTGAGGACGAGGAGAGCTGACCCCAACAGTCTTCGCAGACAATGAGTTGGGATGGAGCCAGGGAGAAGACTCGTATTAATAAAATAGTTCTGGCAACAAAGTAACAAGCCCTTAGTTCTCGTTAGCCCTATTTCAATGCCGGCGGCGAATTGAAATATTTGAATATTATTTTTATCTGAATACTCGTAATTCATGAAATATTTATTGTCATTATTAAGATAAAAATATTAGTTTAGTTATATATTGCAATTATTAGTTTAAATTATTGTTAAATGTATGTAGTTTTCTATGTGAATATTATTTTTTAATCCGACCCACTTAGCAATTTCAATACTTTTATATGGGCTTATTCTTTAAAAGTTTGGGTGTTGTTCATATTAGAAATCGGGAGATTTTCGTTTATAGCTTGAATCGTTTACAAAAGTATTTGTTAGATGTCAGTAATATGTCACGGGACCGGGACTCAACGCAAATCTAGTTTATCGTGTTAAAATTCGGGATTGGGATACAAATATTAAATGAAACCCTTCTCAATAGTCCTCTATACTTTAGAAACTTGGACAATAACCGCAAGAGAAATATCAAGGATAGACTCTTTCGAGACGTGGTCCTAGAAACGATTGCCGGGTATTTGATAAACGGAACGACAAACAAATGCCCCTATTTTGGAAGAGCTAAATATCTCAGAGAACCTTTCAGAAATATACTCTCGAAGGTATGAAGACTCATAGGCCCTAGTAATTAATGTTGAGGATCGCAGGAGCAGAGATAGAACACATATGCGCTAGAGCTTCGAGGTGAAGAGTGCTACGGGGTTGCCTTTGCCATAGACTCTTCTGACAGCAAAATGCTTAGAGGACTGGAGAAGAATAGACGCAAACTACAATAGTATCATTGTGGGTTTCGTTCTTCGACGTTGAGGTCACGACGTAGAAAGTACTTCAGAGATTTTAGAATGAAGGTTAACTTACAAAATGCAGCCCAGGCTTGACAGCGTCTTCCCTCAGTTTTCGGCATCTTGGTTCTCCTTTATTAGCATTACGGTATGATATATTATATACGGTATGTCCTAAATACCAAGTTCAGCATGAAAATAAACAAGGAAAAAACAAAAGTGATAACCGTTGGCAGAGACGAACACCAAATGAACATACTAATGTCAGAAGCTGTACTTAAGAACGGAAAAGAGTTTGTCTATCTTGGAAGCAAGATCACATGGGATGGTCGTACAGAAAGAAGGGTTGACAGTCGCATCCACCAAGCAAAACTCGCCTTTAATAAGAAATCAAAGATTTTCGAATCCAACAACATGGACCTAAAGCTCCGCAAGCAATTGGTCAAAACATATGTGTGGAGTATTTTGATATATGGTTTCGAGACATGGTGCATAGGCGAAAGAGATCGAAAAAGATTGGAGGCCTTCGAGATGTGGACCTAAGGATTTTTTGGAGAGACCACATTACAAATGACGAGGTTCTCAGCAGGATCGAAGAAACCAGGCACCTGTCAAACACCATATCGGAAAGGCGTGCAGAATGGATGGGTCATATGTTGCGACATGAAAATCTCCTGCACAATGTACTGGAGGGAATGATTGAGGGATCGGTTGGCAGAGGGCGTCCTCGCCGGGATTATCTGGAGCAAATATGTCACGATATGGACTGCACCTTCTATACAGAGCTCAAGGGGGTCGCTGAAGACCGAGCGAAGTGGAAGAGGAGATGCAGAGCTTTGCTGCTAACCAATCCCCAGGTTTGAAACTGAAGAAGAATATATTATTATACATATAACTAAATTTTATCGGTGGTCTTCCCTTCGACTATGATAAATGCTCCTGGGCAAGTGTTGCTCAGAATCGTTTGTTTTCATAACCAAAGCGTTATACAATACAAAACAATTGTCAACAAAATAAAAAAAAAGCATCTTATACAATTGGGTGACATTTGCACTCTGTAATGCGTGAAAGGGCTCAATAAAGAAATTACGTGGTGACCATTCACTCTGCTTTGGGACCGGATACGGAAAGTTGGGAAAGATGAGTTCCTTGAAATTTCCAGAATATGTGAAATAGCAATTTCACGGGTGGAAGGCCATTCCATCCCTCAGTGTATGGGGTTTTCGCGATGCGGAAGATGAAGGCTTAACTTTTTGCGAGGGCTTAAATTATTCATTCGGCAATTTCAGCCAACCCGTCCATCGTCTGATGGGTAAATCAGTGGGCTTAGGAACATCGGATTTGATAAGGAGTAAAATAGGCGTTGTATTATCCAAAACTTTAATCGAACATTTATAATGACAGACTTTGGACTACACGACTTTTCTATCGCGACACACATAATTCGCTTTACGATTTCTCTGACTTTTTACATTTTTTTTCTTTCGGAATATCTTTCATTCGATCCAATCATATTTTTCTTGTTTTTCCTCTACCACACTTCCACTACCATTAGCACTGTGTATTTGTTTTGTAAGTCTTTCTTCATTCATTCATTGCAGTGTTAAATAAATTCAAACTGCTCTTCTTCATCTTACTCAAAACACCAGCATAAAGTTCACATTCATCCTTACTCTCTTTATTCCGTATTGTGTCATATATCGTCACCATATGTATTCTTCTAAGTGCACACATTTTTAGTCTTTATTCAGCACTTTTTATGTATTTTTCCACGTCCACGTTTCACTCTCTTAGACCAAAATCGATGCTACTGTCGTGAACTATAATTTTAGCAGATTTTGATACGTTCTGTACGAGTATATATTATATAATACCTCATTAATTTATTTCCTTCGATATACCTTGTAACTCTTCCATGTTCTTAGAAAATATTACCTAAATAGCAGATTTCAACTAATTTTAATCTTCCATTACTCACCCATACTCTTTTCCAAGCCCCAAGGAAGACGTAGCGTGGGCAGACCAAAGCTCAGGTGGATGGATGGGGTGCAGAGTGATACAAGCGTGATTGGCATCAGGGGCTGGATGAATGCATCCCAGGATAGGGGGGAATGGCAACGACTGCTGGAGGAGGCCGGGGCCCACAATGGGCTGTAGTGCCATTGATGATGATTACTCACCCATATATCACATTTACTTTTCCTTTCACACTTTTCTAACAATGATTTGAATTTCGCAACATGCATTATCAGACGTCTCTCATGGAATTTATATATTTTTTTACACAAATCATATGCAACAGCTAATGGTTTGATTATCGATACTAGTAATTCTGCTTGAAAATAAAAATGTAATTAAAGTAATCACCAAGTTCAATTTTACACAAATCATATGCAACAGCTAACACTAAGTCCCATTTTACACAAATCATATGCAACAGCTAACACTTAGTCCCATTTTACACAAATCATATGCAACAGCTAACACTAAGTCCCATTTT